>PVIC010004791.1:0-60976 GCA_004025085.1 Thryonomys swinderianus | reverse complement strand
TGGACCTTTTAAACATTGTCATGTGGAATTCTTGACAATAGCTTTTTCCCTCTACAGAGTTTGTTGTTACTCGCTGTTTATTTTGTGTCTTCTCTAAATTATTCTGTGTTTTAGGCTGATTATTGTTGCTAAACAGAATATCACATACTAGGTAATTTAGAAAGAACAGAAACTTATTTCCTATAGTTCTGGAGACTGGGAAGCCTAAGAACATGGTGGCAGCATCTAGGGAATGGTTTATATTGATCATAACACAACAGGAGGGAAAGTGACTATTTGTAAGACAAAGAGACTCTTCTTATAAAACCACAAATCCCATCATAGAGGCCCTATTTTATGACATCATCTAACTCTATTTCTTAGTCACTTTCCTTGTTGCTGAGACAAAATACCCAACACTCAAAGTTAAAGGAGAAAAGGTTCCAAAACGAGTTTGTAGAGGTTTCAGTCCATAGTTGGTTGGCTTCAGTGCAGGGTGGCATGGCAGAGGACGCTGCAGAGGAAAAATAGTTCATGGCAAAACAGAGCAGGCAAAAGAGAGCCAGCAGTTAAGCAGCCAGCAAGAAATAGCAGCTTCTTTCTGTCCCTTTTATATCTGTCTCGGCCATCTCTCTTAAGGCGGTGCCAAAACAACAGTGGACCTCAATCCTAGCATCAGGAATCAATCTGAGCATCATGCTATCTAGCTCCAGCCACCTCTGAAACAGCCTACGAAGCTTTGGGAATACCTCTAAACACAAGCCAAACATCTACTTACCTCCCAAAGGCTCTACCTCTCAATACCATTATCATACACATTTGGAGATTAAGCTTCCAGAACAGAACTTTGGAGGGCACATTCATACAATTGACATCCTATAAATGTCACCACTGAAGTCTCTGCTTAGTTCAGCCATTAATGTGGGACAGTAGTGTCCTTATATGCCTTGGACCAATTATTCTCCCATCCTTTGTCCTGAGGGTCCATGTGGAAGGTGGGACACAACTTTAACATTTTGCCATACCATATAAAAAAATTCTAATGGGCCAGAGATTTAGCTCAGTGGTTCTGGCACCTGCCTCACAAGTGCAAGGTCCTGAATTTGATCCCCAGGAACCACATACAATGCTGGGCATGGTGACTCATGCCTATAATCCCAGCACTCAGGAGGCAGAAACAGGAGGATTGCTGAATTTGAGGCTTGCCCGGGCTACATAGTGAGACCCTCTCAAAATAAATTTTAAAAAACTGAAAAACTCACTTGCTAAGAGAAAAGTTTAATTACCATATATTGTTTTAAAAAATGTAGACCCTAATGTGCACTGCAAATGTTTGCTGATAAAATGAGAAACAAAATATGTGAAACTTACAAAACATGATGAGAAAAGAAATGATAATGCAGTATTACAAAATAAATAGAAGCCTGGTTGAAATTGTCTTTATCGCAAAAAACTAATAACATAAAAATGAATAATACATTGTGGAATCTAAAACTGTGCTAGAAGTAACAAGGAATGGAGTGAAATAAAAGCACATCAAGCCATAAATGCTTAGGTGTTAAAAATGCAGAAAAAGAATGAAAATTATAGGAAAGCAGAGAATGGAGAACCAATTATGTGATCCACCATATGGAGAATTGGGGTTTCCAAAGAAGACATTTGTTCATTCATTCATTTAACAAATATTTATGGAACACAAGCTTGGTGCTAGGCACCAAGAATAAACTGTGAGCAAAACAGTTTGGTCCATAATGAGGCCCACATTCTGGTGGACATACAGACAATAAGCAAATATAAATAATAGTTATGCACATTATAGAAAAACTCACAAAATGATGAGTGCCAGAAAGACAGGGAACACAAAATGAGGGTTACAGAATGCATGTGTTGGGAGAGATTACAGTTGTGATGATGACATTGAAGCAGACTCCTAAGGGAAATGACAGAGGTTATATGTGCATATCTGAAGGGAGAATGTTCCAGAAACAGAGAATCACAGGTAAAAATGTTTTAAGAACATTTTGGTGTTTTTGAGCAGGAAACAAATTCCACAGTGGGTGGTGTGAGTTGAAGGAGAGAGAAATAGTACGAAGGAAAACTGGAGAGGCAGAAATCTGTGTGACTGATTCTAAAGACTATTGCTATTCTCAAAGCACTTTGTGGGCCAGCAGGATGCAAACACTCAGGCCTGACCCTTGATTTACAAAGTCAGGATATGTAAGCAACAGGTCTTTTGGTGATTTGTTTGTACATTAAAGGCTGAGAGTGGGGTTCTTCTAAGCTCCATGAAGACTTTGAATTTTATTTTACATGTGAAGAAAAGCCAATGGAGAGATCTGACTTAAAGATTTAGGACTTAAAATGATCTCTTGGACTATTGTGTGGAGACTTTTTACATGAGGTCAAAATTGAGCACAGGGAGATGAGTTCTAAGGCCTTTTGAGGAAAGAGACACATAGAGATGAGTAGCTTGGATCAGAGTGGTAGAAATTGTTAGAATTAGTCAGATCAATGGTAATTTGGAAGAGCTAATAGACCATGGCATGAATTAGGTGGGAGGTGATAAGGAAATGAACCCTTCAGTGTTTGAACCTGAATAACAAAATGGATGACTGAGCCCTGAACTGAGAAGAAGACTGGAGACAGTCTTATTTCTGGGGAGGGGAGGAAACCAATCAATGCTTTGGAAGTCTGTATTGGGCTTTTGAAGTTTGAGATACCTGTTAGACATCAATTGGAGGTAGCCACATGTATATAACCTGAACATTAAGGATGATACGAAGACTAGAGGTAGAAACCAAGAGGCATCAGTACATAAATAATTTTTAAACCCACCACTTAGAGCCCAAAGGATCAAGGTATTTGACCCAGAAATGAGAAGATCATAAGGAAAAGGGAACAACAAGGAATTAAAACAATATATGGTGGAACTTATTTCAATATATGTTTCTAAAATATGACTCTCTAAAAAGAACTGCCCTCATTTCGATTCCTTACAAAAATATCTTATTATGGAAATGCACTCTCAGTTTTCTTTATTTTGAACAAAAATCTTGTATGGGGAAGAAACATAAGCCTGAAATGACCTGGATCAATGCTGGTTTGTAATGATTTGAGATGTCACCTGACAGAGCCAGTAAATAAGGAAGGCAAAGAAATTTGACACAGATTTAGTAATTATTGCTGAAGGTATCACTTCACAATTGCAAGTGTCAGATGTCTTTGTAAACAACCCTTTTAAAGCTCACTTTAAAATCAATACGGGAAATGGTTGTCTGTGGAAATCATGCACATCCACCACCAAAACAAATTAAACTACCAAAAACCTGTCCTAACATAATGGGTTATTGTGGCTGGGCGAAAATGTCTGTTATAGCAAAAATATAGGTTCAAACATGACCAAATCTCAATACCTCTGATGGAAGTGAATTCTGTATTGTGTTGAATAACCCCAAAACTGGCTCTACCAGACAGTAACACTGATGTCTAAGATCATAGTGAAGAGTTTGAATAAAATTATTTCTTAGAATATGACTGGAAGAAAGCAGTACATTTCAATTTTTATGATATATAATTTTGAATTATATATGCAATGAACTTATTCTAATAAGGTTAGGGCTAGGGTTGTGCCCTAAAGTTGGTTTTATATTTAAATTGAACAAAATTTTGAGAATATCCTTAATTAGAGGATATGAATCCTCTCTATTAGAAGCTAGAGGTATTTTTGTTATGGGTTGACATGCACTTAAGCATATATGATATCAGCGACATCATTAAATGAAAGTTATGGTACGCTTACTTGTGTGCACACACAAAGATGTCATGAAGGCTCAGGCAGAATCATTGAGGCTGGGAAAGTCATTTTAGAATTATTTTGACTGCTACAGTATAATTTCAATAAGTGCCTGGAATGTGACATTGGTGGCCTTAAGCACAGACAACTCCAGAGGGCTTGGGCAGCCCTGCACCAACACTGTTGCTAGCGGTGACAGTTCTCATGACCACCCTCTCGGACTGGCTTTGCCCGCTCCTTGTGCCCTACGATGTTCCATGTTACTGGCTTCTTCAAGTTCATGGGGTCTCCAGTGCATATTACACATCATTCTCACATCTTTACACATGGCTTTCTCAGGGGAACACTGCCTGGCCTCCTAGGCCTCCTTCTGAAATCTGAGCAGAATAAGTCCTGACCTCAAAACTTATGCCTTCTGCGTGCTTATAAAACCAGCACCCTACAGATGATGCCAAGGCTGGCTGCCAACTTGAACACCAGCTGGACCCCTTAAATTGTGGATGTATAGGTTTCTGAGACCTGGATTGCTGAGCAGTATACATCAAATCCCAGGGAACAAATATCCTAAACTGTAGGGGGTTTTGGTGTTTTTGTTTTTCCCTTAATATGGTACCTTGAACTCTTCTCAAATGGAGATTTGCACCCTTGAGCCTTTAGTGGGATTTTTGCCTTGTGGATGCCTCCCTGAAAGTGTATTTCCTATTGTTCTATTGTAAAACACTTTGCTTGTTCTTAATGTTAATCTTTTCAGCAACCACTCTCTCCTCTCCTCTGCTTTACCTTTTGTTTTGTTTTGTTTTGTTTTTTGTGGTACAGCGGATTGAACTCAGGACCTTGAGGTTATAAGGCAGGCACAGTGCCACTGCGCTACATCACTGCTCTATCTTTGTAGGTTCTTTATTTCTGACACAATTGAAAACTCTTTAAATGGGGTTTTTGCCTGTATTTCTCATAGTAGATCTCATTAAAAGCGGAAGCAGTAGCCATGCTATAGATTACATGTTGGGTTGCCTTGAAATGTCCTCCACCAGATTAATTAGTTCACTGTTCTTCATCTGGGCTCATGTTTTACCTCACAATTAGCTGACCCCAAAGCAAGATGGTGTGGTAAAGGGGCATGGTGGAGAAGCAGCTATTCATATCATGGCTGGGAAGAAGTAAAGTGAGAGTTAAGGGAAGGGCAGGAAGGGAGACGTACCCTTTTAGATTATTCTCATAGTCTTTTTTTTAATACTAGAAATTGAACTCATGACCTTGTGTTTGCAAGGCAGAGATGGCACCACTGAGGTAAATCCCTGGCCCTATGTCCATAGTCTTGATATCTCTTTGATGCAGTTGATCTACCTTCTATAAAAAGGAAAGAATTGTGGGCACCCACCATTGGACAAGATAGTTCCCCTGCTCCATGGTGCACAGTGGACTCAACAACCATAGAAAAAATATGTCAGGTTCCAGTTAAGAATTATGACCTGGAACCCAAGCTCTGAGTTCTGCTATCTTTAGCAACCTCATGAAAACAACAGGAAAGAGGTTAATAACAATAAATAAGACATCCATTAACAAAGGCCAATAGGAGAAAAACAACAACAAAATTTGGCAGCTAGAAAGCAGATAGGTAAAAGACACTTAGCTGAGAACTAATAAAATTGACTTCCAAACCAACAAAAGGTGAATTCAAAAAGCAATCCAATTTACACAGAGTCCCCCATATAATTCACCAATGGTTATCCAACATCTCCAGAAATAGTGGCGAGGATTTGATTAAACATTCAAGGATTGACTGAAAAATCTGTTTAAGAGACAGCACTGTGGCTCAAATTTTCACACCCAGGCAGAAGACAGAATATTTAGTCCCTGTCGGGGGGGGGGGGGTGCCAGGCACAGTTGAGGGACACAAAGAAATTAAGAAAATCTGCACACCATGGATCTTGACATCTCCAAGTCTCTTCTCACTTGGTTTATGTAACTCCGGTGGCCAAGCCCTCTTCCTTCAGGCAGGAGACTGTACAAGTCTGCTCTGGGGAAGCTGCCAGCCAAAGGGAAAGAGCTGAGTCACTGACATGGGGTTGCCCATGGAAAAGGTCGATCATAGCACCAGCTTCTAATAACCTTTTAGTCCCCCATTCTTAGATATGTGCAAATGGCTAAAGAGCATCAGACAGCTGAGGAAAAATGTTAATGTGCAAACTGGAGAAAACAAAAAAGAAAAGTATGGTAAGCAGAATAACAGCCCCTCAAAGTATCCATATCCTAATCCCCAAGACCAATAAATAGGTTACGTGATACTTTGCAGGCTTAAATTTGCAAATATAATTAAAGTTGCTAACAAGGCTGACTTTGAGATAAGATCATCCTTGTTTTCCCAATGAGCTCAATCTAATCACTTGAATCCTTACATGCCAAGAACTTTCTTTCGCTATGGGCAGGAGGACATGTGAAAATTTAAAAAAGTGTCACAGAGATAGATGTGACCTTATCAGCTTTGAATATTTGGAAAAGCGGCTAGAAAATAAAGAATGTGGGAGGTATCTAAAAGCTGGAAAAGGCAACAACATATTTTTCCTAGAGCTTCCAGAAGGAAATGGACCTTCCAACACCACAATTTCATCTCAATGAAACCATATTGAATTTCTCACCTGCAGAACCCTAAAATAATATACTTGTGTTAAAGTTTTACAGCAGCAATTAGAATCAATGCCAGCATATTTAGAGAAACAGATATGATCCAGGGAGAAGAAAATATCTTTCTAAAAGTATTAGTTTCCTCAAAGGGATGAAGTACTGCAAATATGAAATAGGAACAGGGTTCTATTTTAAGAAAAGCAATATTCTGAGACCAAAACAGAGCTCTTAAAGTTAAAAATATGGTAGGAGAAATCTTAAAAAGTCAGCAGCAGGCTTGGAAGATATAGATGAGGAAATCTCCCAGAAAGTAGATTTAAAAAACGACCAAAACCTGGAATAGAGCAAGAAAAGAGGAAAATAAGAAAACAAAGGAGTCATCTGCAGATGGTATCCCCAGATAAAAAAAAGTTCCACAGAGAACAGAAAAACATAGGGGAGTTAATCTGCAACACAACAATACTAAAGATTTCCCCAAAGTGGACCATGATTTGCCAGATTGAAAAGACCCACAAGCACTTAGTAAGATGAATAAAAATGGGTCCACACTAAAGTATATCATTATGAAATTTCAGAACATTGGGAACAAGGAGAAACTTCTAAAAACAATTTCTGATTATTTTTAGACTACATAATCTGTCCAGTTCTGAGAGAAATATGACAAAATATCTGACTACACATAATGAATTATCAACATCTGTCTGGCTCTGTCTATTGTTGCTTGATATATTTGTAGAGTGTATTTTTGGATTAATATAGGTTTCTATTGGTCATGGTTTTTTTGTTGTTGTTGTTATATTGTTCCTTTTCTTACATACAAGTTCCTGCTGTGGTCATTATGATATTTTTATGGTAAACATTATTATGTTGCATGTCAAGACTGCCAGTCTAGATCTCTTTTGATATTGGAATGGAATATAGTCTTTGATTTTCCCAAAGTTCTTTGCCTTTATTATAATTTTTTTTTGAGACAGGGATTCGCTTTGTAGTTCAGGCTGGCCCTGAGCTCACTATGTAGCCCAGGCAAGCCTCAAACTCAGCAATTCTCCTGTCTCTGCCTCCCGAGTGCTGGGATTACAGGCGTGAGCCACCATGCCCGGCTATAATTTTCTATTTTAAAGTTATAATACTGATTATTTTAAAACATAATCTGAGGTATCTGCATCTTTCAATTTGTAAGTTTAATTCATTTGTGCTTATTGTAATCTTTATTATTTCAAAACATGTCATAATTTATACTTATAAAGATCTCTAATTGCTTCTTTTTTCTCTGGTACTTTCTTTTGACAGAGAGAACCTTCTCTTGTTGGGTTAAACTTTTTTTATATCAGATCTTGTATTGGTTGTCATTATTTTAAAATCCCACTCAAGTTTATTAACCTCTTGAATGTAATAACATTTCTATCTACCCTTTCTTGTTTTACCTTCTTGTAAGCTTCTTCCTGATATTGGTGTTATTCTTTTTTTTTTTTTTCTTGTGGTACTGGGGATTGAACTCAGGCCCTTGTGCTTCCAAAGTAGTCGTGGTACCACTTGAGCTAAATCCCCGGCCCCCCTGGTGTTATTCTTTTTGTTGGCAATCTACTTCATTCCCCAAAACATTAAGTCCTCTTTGATGTTCTACAGTTGCTGTAACATGGATGTGTGTTTTTCTGTATTTCTTTTGTGTGGTGTTCTGTAAGCCTTTTCAAGCCAAGGAGTATTATTTTCAGCTTTAGAGAGTTGAATCTTCACTATGTCTCTAAATAGTTCATGTTCTTCATTTTTCTCTTCTCCTATAGTTCTTGTCTTCTTGGCACTTCTACATCTACCTTCCATATTTCAAAGCATTTAAGAACAGTTTTTCTGCCTCTTCATCATCTCCTGCTACTTCTTGGAAGAATTCCTCAACCTTGTTCTCTATATAATTAGTTTGCTCTACAGCTATTTCCATCCTGTTAGTAAGCCATCTCTTAGGTTCTTTATTTCAACTATTATACTCTTCACCCTTAAAAATTTCCACTTGGTTCTTTTCGGTGATTTCTTACTTTTTCATCATGTGCTTAAAATCTTTCCTTATTTCCCAGAGTATTTGTATAATGTTTATGTTAAATTCTGGGTATGTTTCACAATCGTTCTGCCTCAGGGGGACATGCTGCTCGTCTTCCTGCATAAGCGAGGTGATTGCTGGTGGCTACCTAGGTATTTGGGGTGGTAAGTTTGTGTTCCCATGATGCGGTCAGCCATTTGCTGAAGGTGTGTGTGAAACCCAGTGGCCCAGGTTGTCATCAGTGTCCCCCCAGATAGATAAGTGTTACATGAAAGGCCTGTTGGTACCCCCTCTTCGCTGCCATTGAGGGTGACAAATCTTCTGGCTGGGATTTCACTTAGCATCAGTTCCTCTCTCTGCAGAGCACCAAGGCGTCTTGTGTATCCTCAGACCCTGGAGGTCTGAGCTGTTGCTTCTAATCGCTCCAGTGAAGTGGAAATCAAGGTGGTGCCAGGGCATTTCAGGAGAGGCAAGAGCAGAATCTTGAAAAATTAAAAATCTTCCCACCCACCCAGTGGCTTTTAATTCTGCTTCTGTATTAGAATCACAGGTAGAGCATTTTTTTTAAATGCCACCCTGTCATAGACAGCATACCCAGAATGAGGTCTAGAAGCAAATATTGATTTTCTCAACATTATTGTTCGGAAAATAGAAAGAAGGAGGGAGGATAAAGAAAAGCAATAAACTTACAAAACTGTCATAAAAATAGTACTATGAATACCACTACAGTCTTCACCTGGGTCCACCAAATATTACCACAATTGCTCCCTCCTCTTCTCCCCTCTGCTTGGGGCTCTGTTCTGCTGATCCATGTGAAAGTGAGTCTCAGATTCAAAATGAATCTCCTAGGAACAAGGACATTCTCTACATGTTATTGTTGCGTGACGTGAATGTCGTTAAAACATCCAAAGATGAATTTAATGTGCAACAGGACTGAAAAGCGCTGGAGTTAGCGTACGTACTACCCAAACACTCACTAACACAGAACTCTACCTCCTCCATACCTCTCAGTAGGTTCTAACAGTTCTTGGTTCCTCAGATCCACATTTCTTCCCATGTCTGTGGCTTCTCTAAAGGAAGATTGAGGTTAAGTGCCATCCACAGAGGCCACAGGGTCACCTTGACAGACCTGAAGCCCTAAAGCCCTAAAGCCCTAAAGCCCTGCATCTTTATTTAATAATCTTGATAAATTTGCTCATGTCTAGCTTTTGATAAAGCAAAGCAGAAATCAGCATTTTAGGCAAAATATAACTGTGGAAAAACTAGAGGCAATCCTAATGCAAAATGAAGTCTGATCTTAAATTTCTTCACAAGTATTCTTAAGAGTATAAATATACATGCACATATACATATACATATACATATACATATACATATACATAGTGAGAGCACTATATGCAAAGACTAACAAGTTGCCCATCAGCCCATTTCTGCCTGGGTTTTAAATGCCTGATATGGGGTTTTCTTTTTCTTTTTCCTTTTCTTTTTGTTTTGAGACAGGGTCTCACTTAGTTCAGGTTGGCTCTGCGCTCACTCTGTAGCCCAGGCAAGCTTCAAACTCAGCAATCCTCCTGCCTCTGCCTCCTGAGTGCTGGGATTGCAGGCATGAGCCACCACTCCTGGCACTATGGTATATAGTACTGATTTCTGGTGGGTGTGAATCACCATGCCTGGTAATGTATGTGGTTACCAGGATCAAACTAGGGACCTTGCACTTGCTAGGCAGGCACCAGAAACTCTGGTGCCTAACATGGTATTCTCTGGCCCCTGATATGGTATTTTTATTTACACAATCTAGTCCTCAAATTCCCAATTAAATTTTTTAAAAATCTTGAAATAGTGCATCTTTTCCAAGATCATCATCAAGTTGAATATTATAAAATTGTAAATTTTTCCAGATATGTTGTGCAAGAGATGTCTCAAGGTCGTTTTAATTTACATTTTACTGGATATCAACAAGGTCAAGCATCTTTTTACATGGTAATGTAGTCACATAAATTTTATTGGATAGTCATAATGTTTGAAAATGTTTAAAAAGAGATTTGTTCATTAAAAAGTAAACAGTCTCTCCCACCTCCAATCCTACCTTGAATTACTTGGTGTTTTCTGGCTGTTTTGTAGTTTCCTCAGTCTTCCTCTACATCATCCAAATATACATACAGATAGAAAGTTCTAGAAAGATGATGCTGAGCCTACCCAGGCTAGTCAGAAGCAAATGCAAATCCTAAATAGAATCCTTTTCAAAGATTTTTTTTAAAAAGAAACAGAAAAGGACTTGTAAGCAAAAATTTGAAACAAAAGAGGAGATATACACAGTGGCATAGATAGGTAAAGAATATGTTTCTGAAAACTGACCTTTAAAAACAATTCAAAAATTTTGGACAAATTTATTCATTGCCTTTAGTAAAGTGAGGAAAAGGTCAAGGATTCCAAAAAGAAAAGGATGGAAAATGAGATTCCAGAATAACAGTGCCTCATAAAATTGGAGACCTATAAGTTCTACGGTTTTATGCCCCAATAATCTTATTGTCAGGTAAATTCCGGTGCATTGGCTATAATATGCTTGTATTTAGGCTCGAGGATGTTTACCACAGCACTAATATTATTAGGAAGAAACCTGGGAAAAATCTAAACACCTATGAGACACTGAGTAAATTTTAAACATTCTTACACTATTAAGGCAAATGAACTAGGTCTACTGTACTTGTAAAAAAAAAAAAAGAATAAGTCTTAAAAATCATACATGGAACTACAAAGTGAGACCCTGTCTCAAAAAAAAAAATCACACATGGAGTAGAATTACGCTGCAAAAACACAAATCCAAGGCATTGTTTGATACAGATGTTACAAGCCTTCCCTGCAATACTGTATATGATTTGCGATCATGTACAATGGAGTAAAAGTCTGGAAACATGAGACAGACGTGTTACCTTTCAAACATGGGTAGTGACCGTGGTTACCTTTGGGGCCTGGCATGCAGATGGCTCCAGCTGTCCCTATCAGGTTTCATTTCTTTAAAAGAACTTTCTTTTATTTCTCTATAGTGGAAGATGGATGAACTGAGAGATAGGAAGGGAATGAGAAAAGGCAAATCCAAGCAAACATGGCAAAATATGACACTTGCTGAATCTTAGTGATCGATTTGTAATATTGATCTCTGCATTTTCTGGGTGGCTATAATACTTCTGGATTTAAAGGAAAAGTTATTAGGATGATGGAAATATTCTGTATCTTGACTGCACTGGTAGATTTATGAACGTGAACTTCTGTGAGGGCTCGTGGAACCGGACACTTAAAATGGGTGTAGTTTGTCATGTGCAAATTACAGTAAAGTTAAGTCTAAGAACAATGAAGTGAGCGTTCAGCCTGTCCTATGGCACCTGGTTCCAGGTAGAAGTGGAGGGAGCGGAAGGAGCCGGAGAGCCCAGATCAGGCTTGAGGGTCTCTTCCCCGAGCAGGGCCCTGCAGGATCCCCAGGGGTTCAGGCTGAAAGGGACAGCCTCTGCTTTGGGGGAAGAACAGGATGAACCCTCCTCTCCGGGTTTGCAGAGCCTCATTTATGAGCCCTGGGGGCCAGGAAGAGCTGGCTGCTCCTGCGATGAGTCCATCACGTTCCTGACACCTCAGTGTTCTCTCCATTTAATTTTTCAGAAGCACCGACAAATCAGAAAAGAAGTCTGCCCTGAAATTGCTATTTGGATGAACGTGACATTTGTAGGCCAGTGACGGTGGATGAGTTTGCAGCGCACAGCCTCGTCTCAGCCCAGCTCCTGAACAATGCGCACGCTTGCAGCGGGGAGCAGTTGCCTGGGTGGAAAAATACAGCTTTCAGCAAGGTGTGGAAGGGAAAAGGAAGGAAAGGAGGACAGCAGGCTGGCTAAACTCCACCACATGCTTGCTGTGTGCTGCTGGCTCCGCCCATCCAACCAACACAGAGTGTCACCCCCACTTTAGAGATGAGGAAACAAGCTCAGACAGGGGATTACTACTCTGCAAAGTTGGATCCGACCCCATCTGTTTGATATCGAATTCCTCATCAGATGGCTGCAGCAGAAGGAAGGTGCTCATTCGGGTAGTGTTTCCCTTTTTTTGTTTTTTCCTTTTCCCCTTCCTGAGGAAGCTGAAGCCTGGGGAGATTAGCGATGTGTTGAAATGGACTGAAGCTTTTCAGGGGCAGAGGAGGACTGACCAATGGAATGAGGAAGATGGGAGAACTAGGGTGTGTGGGTAGGTTGGCCTTCTGGGCAGACACAGAGCTTCACGGGAAATGGAGCTGTCATGAGAGAAACACATGAGGCTGGGGCTGGGAATTTAGCTCAGTGGTTCCAGCGCCTGCCTCACAAGCACAAGGTCCTCTGGGTTGGTTCCCAGTGCCAAAGAACAAACAAAAGAAACAGGAGAGGCTGCCGCATCTGAGGTCCCTTTAAAACAACCCTGAAGCCAGGCGTGGTGGCTCACACTTGTAATCCCAGCACACAGGAGGCAGAGGCAGGAGGATTGCTGAGTTCGAGGCTTGCCTGGGCTACATAGTAAGCTCAGGGCCAGCCTGAACTATAAAGTGAGACCCTGTTAAAAAAAAAAAAAAAGTGAAGAAATCCCAAGAGAACTGTGCATCTGGTTCTGGGCTGGTAGAAACAGGGGAAGGCGAGAAAGATGGGGATCCCTATAAAAAGGAGTCTTACTGTGGTTGAACTTTCTCCTTAGGGTGCAGGGTGAGCCCTCCATGCAAGGAGGAGTGAGCACAAGAGACAGCCTAAGAGCCACGGAGGAGAGAAAGGCACTGAAGGCAAATACACAACCTGAAGAAGCAGAACGGGGACAGGCACAAGAAGGGCTGGCAGCCATTGAACCTACCCCCGTCTCGAGGGCATCACTAGGACACAGGCATATTCATGGCGACAATCCACCATACCAGCATTTTGCTTTCCAGGACTGCACTGAACCCAGGACCTTCAAACTATGCTACATTCCACCCTTTTTTTTTTTTTTAATTTTAAAGATAAATTAACACTAAGTCTCTGAATTGTCCAGGCTGGGTAGAACTTGCAACCTTCCTGCCTCAGCCTCCCAGAGTTCTGGGGTTTCCGGTGTGTGCCATCACTTCTGGGTGTCCACGTCAGTACGAAGTGTCTCGTGTCTCAGGCTCCATAAGGAAAGGGGTCTGACTCCACGTTGATTCCATTCACTATCAAGCCAAAATGATTCCTAAAGGAGTTAAGTTTCGATGTCTGGGAACGTTCACCTGGAGGAGTCTCCCCTGGAGGAGTCTCCTCACAGAGGCGCTGTGTGGGAAGGGACCCCCTCAGAGCAATGTGTTTGTTTGTTAGCAGAACACTCTTGGAAATGCATGAGCCCCACCCCACGATTCCTGGGGTTCCTCGGAATACAATTTGAAAGCCAGTGAGCTATTACCTAACAAGCTATTACCTAACAATTTGACAGGAGAGTAAATTGGGAAAAGTTGACTTAAAAGGATTACCGAAGAATATGTCTTAACCCAGGCAGGCTAGAGCTATGGCCTCAGAGTCAGTTCTCGAAACTGGATTGCTTAATCCCCAAAACCTAAAGGCAGAAAGAGTACATAACCCTACACCTCCAGGCCCTGCAGGGAGAGGTGACGCCCAGGGAGATTAAGTAATTTGCCATTGGCCCCACAGCCAAGACAAGGGTCACAGACTCCTGCCCCTGCAAAACTCCAAGGAATCAGTCAGTTCCACAGTGGAGCAGAAAACGATACAGGTTGAAAATTCAAACCATGGGGAGCTGATTCGTCTGCTAAAGTTCTTCCATTTCCAACAGGCAGAGGAGAAAAACCACATTCACGTGTAGTTGGGCTTATAATAGCACCTGCTTTTAAAGATGATGAGATTCTGCAGTTGCTTAACGGTGAGATAGAAAAAAATAATAATAAAATTTAAAAGCCCTGTATAGTTGTTCCAATTAAGTTCAATTTAATATGCCCTTAGGTAGAGGGGATATGGCGAGCAACGTCTCGTAGAATCCAATTTCTCTGACAAATACACTCCCTGGGATACAAGGAGGTTATTATTTCATTTGTTGAAAAGGAGTGCAGTGTACTGGAAAAGACACAAAATTTAGACTCAAACAGATCTAATCCACATCAGCTCACCAGCTCTGGGTGAGTGAAAGCCACTGCAAACTAGGCATAATAATGCCAGCTCCAATAGGCTGCCCGAGATTAAATGAGATAATGTTGAGGAAAGAAAGATTGAGAATGTGCCTCCCGTAGTAATCACAGCCACTTCTGAAATATGAAGCTGAACTTCAGAATTATTTTTCTTTAAAATTATCTAAAATATCCAAGGAGAGATGATAAAGTATATGCAAGCTTTACTGAATGGCCCTCTGCCCAAATTGAATAAAGTGAAAAATGACAAGTAAAAGTACATTTTAAATGACCAAGAATATGAGAGTGGTTCTGAAGCTAGAGGTGGGGTGTGCTACTGTTGGGTGTCTGTCCCTCTGAAATCCACGTGACGGTACTGGGAGGTGACTGGGGCTGGTGAGCTTCACCTTCTGAACGGACTAGGGAAAAGGGCTTGAGGGGAGCACCTAGGGACACCCCCTTCCATCGCGTCGCTGTTGACCTTTGGCCCTTTCGCCTGTGATGATGTGGCAAGAAGGACCCAGGCCTTGATCTTGGGCTTCCTCCTCTCCAGAGCTATGACAAATACGCTTCTGTTCTTCATGAATGACCCTGTCTAATTATAGCAGTATGAACGCCAATAGAGGACCCACCAAGTAAGTCAGACTTTCAAAAGTATTTTCCTGGGAAAAGAAACTTTAGACCAAGTTGGGGGGAGATTCCAAAAAGCACTTTTTGATATTTCTTCAATGATGAAAGGTTGGACAAATAGAATTCAAGAGGCCGTCAAGACATCACTCCTTTTGGCAGGTGGAGACAGGGAGAATGCACGGCCCAGGGAATGTCAGCCTAGAATAGGGCTTCCCAACTGCTATTCACACTTGGGACCAGAGAATTCTGTTTGCTTCCCTAGGCAGGGTGGAACGTTTAACAGTACCTCTGGTTTCTACCCATCAGATGTCAGAAGAACCTTTCTCAGTTGTGCCAACTAAAACTGTCTCTAGACTTCGCAACCGTTCCCTGGGTGAAACCAGTACCCCCAGAGGAGATTCAGTGGTCTCGAATATCTTCTCTTGCTCTACAAAGGAGAAAGTTGACCTAGACCTGACAAATCCCTAACACTTATGGTTCAGATCTAAAATGTTCCCCCCAAATCTCATATGTTCAGAAAGTGACTTTCTGAAGTTGATTAGACCATCAGGCTACTAAACTCATTAGTGCATTAATCTATCAATGAGGTCATAGCTGAATGTGCCATTAGGAGGCGGAACTGGAGCATGCATTGGGTCAGTGGAGATGTAAACTGAAAGAGTGTGCTCTTACCCCTGACGCTTTCCTCTCTCTCTCTCCTCTCTCTCTCTCCTGGCCATTATGGGTTCAGCAGCTTCCCTCTCCCATACCTTCTGCCATGCTGTTTCAACCTTGGAGCCAACAGGCCATGGACTGAATCCTTGGAAATTATGAGCTGAAATAAACCTCTTTCTTCAAGCTGTGGGTATTAAGTTTTTGTTCCCATCATGAGAAAGCTGCCTCTCACTGAGAGGGAAGCAGAACCCTTTCAAGAGTATAGACACTGCACGACAAAGTCATCACAAAATAGAAAAGAATATCTCCCTATGGAAAGATAAGCCAGGGAGAGATGCGCATTCTGAGAATGATCCCTGGGCCTCTCTGTGTATTCTAGAGTTTCAATCCACAAGAAGACAGAAGAACATGGTAGCTGAGATGGTCCGAAGCTGACTGTTCTTGTGGCAAAGACATGTCCTCAAAAGGCAATCTCCCTCTGAAGCCAGGGACCACCGGAAGTGAGTGTCCCTCCTCCTCAGCCTCTACTGGGGGGTCCCACATCCCCTGCAGGGCTTCAAGCCCAGGGCTCTGGAGAGAAGACATATATTTTCATTTACTCCCACTAGCCAGAGCCCACCAGCTCCTTCCCTCCATCTCTGGCCATGAAAGAGCAAAATGAGCCCAAGGTCATGAGGTACAAGTAAGAGCCAGGCAGAGAGAGAAAGAAGGTCAGGAGGCAGCAGTGTGCTGCTCAGAAACACCGGACCTGATACAGCCATGCTAGTTCCAAGAGAAATGCACCGAAAGCACCGTAATATCAACCCACTCACACTTACAGTTTCTTCCGCCAGAGAAGTGATTCAGTGTTTACACATGTGTGTCCTGTTTATTTCACTTAAGAGTAGGACCTCAAGGTGCATCCATTTAGCAAGAAATGTCTCAAGTTTACCTTTCTTTATGGCTAATACTCCATTTTATAAACAAACAAAAAACCCTACATCTTCTTTATCTAATCACCAGTCGACAGGCATTTGGACTATACGTGAAGACCAAAATGAATAATAGATATTATGAAATAGGAAGAAAATGTTTAAAGGGGAAGGGAAACTAATGGGGGGAAGAAGGAAAAATGGAAACAAAGTTTTTGTACATAGGGAGAGGTGGATAGGTTGAAGGGAGGAAAGGAGAATGGGGAAAAAATAAGAGCCAAGAAACGTTATATACAGGTACAAATTCCCAATTATGAATGTGATCATAATGTACACCTAAAAGGTACCAATAAACTGAATGAATAGAACAAAATAAATGTTAAAACAAGATATTTGGCATGAAAAATATAAAATTAAATTAGGCCTCAATATTTATGAAACTTAATTTTGACTCAAATTTAAAAAAGAAAAGAAAATGTATACAATGTTTAAAAAAGAAATAATATGCCCATGGTGGACTGTGGTACAAAAATATCCGATCATTAAAAAATTGGGAATGAATCCACAGATTTTATAATTCTTTGTAGAAGAAAATGGTATATATTATCATATACTTAATTTTTCCCCCTGGAGCTAAAAAACAGAAAATGAGATATTTAAATATATGTCTTTTTAGGAAGAAAAACATATGACAAACTATTTCAGTTACTGATCAATTTCATTAGAGGAAGAAAGATGTGGGAAGGAAGGTAAACCTTGGAAAGGAATTAAAAATAAAATCATGTCATGGGCCGGAGGGTTAGCTCAGTGGTTCCGGCGCCTGCCTCCCAAGCGCAAGGACCTGAGTTCGATCCCCGGTAACCACATATAATGCTGGGTGTGGACACACGCCCACCAGCAATCAACACCGCATACCACAATGCCAGGCGTGGTGGCTCACGCCTGTCATCCCAGCACTCGGGAGGCAGAGGCAGGAGGATTGCTGAGTTCGCGGCAGCTTGCCTGGGCACCACAGTGAGCTCAGGGCCAGCCTGAACTACAACGCGAGACCCTGTCTCAAAAAGCAAAAAATAAAAATAAAAATAAAAAAAAAATAAAATCATGCCAGGTATGGTGGCTCAGGCCTATAATCCCAGCACTTGGAGACAGAGGCAGGAGGATCACTATGAGTTCAAGACCAGCCTGAACAGAACTGCATAACAAGATCTGGTCTCAAAATAAAATGAAATTATTTTCAAGGACTTGGCAGGCACTGGCAAGTTAAAAGAAATGAAAATTTATAACATTAACATTGAACACAGTTATAACAAGGCAAAAGTTGTTAAAGGAGATAAAGCATCACCCATAAAGCTGAAGGATGTAAAGCACAATAGGGACAGTTACTGTAAAACTTTATGTTCTAGATAATGTAGCATAAAGGAACACAGGGTGCACAATCCCTAGATAAATACAAGGTGAAACCAGTGAAAACACAACAGGAAACAATCTTCTTCTTTCAGTTTTTTACAGGTTAAATAATTAAGGATATAAAATTGAGTAAATATGCATGTATGATATATTAAACTCTGTACACAAAGAACAGAAAATATTCCTTTTCTTTCCATGAAATATTGTGATGCCCTCGGCCACATAGGAAACTTAAAAATCCTAAAAGAACGGCCAGAGATTCAGCTCAGTTGTTCCGACGCCTGCCTAGCAAGCGCAAGGCCCCTGGTTAGATCCCTGATAACCATACCGGACGTAGTGACTCACGCCCACCAGCAATTAGTACCACACACCACAGTGCCAGGCATGGTGGCTCACACCTGTCATCCCAGCACTCAGGAGGCAGAGGCAGGAGGATTGCTGAGTTCGAGGCCTGCCTGGGCTACATAATGAGCTCAAGGGTAGCCTGAACCATAAAGCAAGACCTGTCTCAAAAGGTTGAGGGGGCTGTTGAGGTGAAGGTGGGGAAACCTGGAGGCACCAACATGACCAGACAGTCAGGGTTAACCTCTGTGGGTAGAAAGGGTGAGCAGCAGCGTGTACCAGGTGATCCTCCCACCCCAGGAAGCACCATCTGACTGTAGCCAGTAGTGAGGAAACAGGAAATGTCAGAGGAACCTGGGTTGAGGGTGGTGCTGGAGAATGTAAGGTTCTATCCTTTAAGAGTGCTAAGGAGTCAAAAGACAAGTAGAAGGGCTGGTGATTTAGCTCAAGTGGTACCGCACCAACCTTGGACGCACAAGGGCCAGAGTTCGATCTCTGGTACCGCAAAAAAAAAAAAAAAAAAAAAAAGATAAGTGGAAGTGGAAGAGCTGGCACAGCTTGGAGGAAACTGAAAACACAGAACTAAATCCATACATACTCTTAGAGGAGATTCTGGACCAAAAGAGAAAAAACCTATTGTTGGGAACAGCAGAGCGAAGTTTGTGAACTGAATGGTGATGTGTGTATCAATGTTGAATAAAAGCTGTGTAGACAATGGGCTTGGTCTGAAAACACAGAACTAAATACATATATATTCTTAGAGAAGATTCTGGACCAAAAGAGAAAAAACCTATTGTTGGGAACAGCAGAGCGAAGTTTGTGAACTGGATGGTGATGTGTGTATCAATGTTGAATAAAGGCTGTGTAGACAATGGGCTTGGTTTGGGGAAATACACACCCCAAGGGTTTGGTGATGATAAGTCTGCAGTTTGTTCTCTGAAGATTCTCACATACACACACACACACGCACAGGCACAGAGACAGAGAGAGGAGAAAGAGACAGAGACAGACAGAGCATGCTCAAGCACAGAAGAATCAAACAGGATAAAGTGTTAACAGTTTTTGAATCTAGGTGAAGGGTACTATGAAAGTTTGTTGTATTTTTCTAGTAGCTCTTCTGGAAGCTTAACCTACTTCAAAATATATCATCATTTAGAGTATTCAAAAGAAGAAAAGTCTTATCAGAAATGTTATTAAAAAGAATGATACGGACATTTTGGTGTATTCTAAACAGATTGAATTTTTGTTGCATGAACTGTGTTTCAACCTGATAAATAACTTACTCGATGATGGAGGGAGAACAGAAGAAAAGTTTGTGCGGGGGTAGGTTACAATTTGGTTCATCCTCTGTAAGAAGGAACTTGACAGTGGTCTTCAGGATCAGCCTTTCTCAGTCTAAAAACTACACCCAGAAGTACACAGGCTCATGTAACGATGACTGCACAGAACGGGAAGAAGAGAAAAACAAACATACCCTTTAATGGTTGAAAAATTTCCTACAACTTAGTTCTCAGCTACTCTAAAACAATATTGTTTGATGCACACATGAAGGAATTCATATTTTTAAAAAATAAGTGCATGTACTCATGAATTTGGTTCATTTGGCAAACATATACAAATTATTTAATAAGGTCATAGATGTGTAAAGATGAATAAACCACGTTATCCCCCCTTGTGAAACTCAATTTCCTTTGAAAAGACAGATATATAGATAAATAATATTTTAACCTATTTGATGAGAAATAAAAGCTATAGAATACCATTAAAGATAAAAAAAGAATTCCACAAATGCTAACTTGTGTGAGTGCAGGCTTAGGAAAAACAAGCCCAGCATGACATAGTCTGATCCTTCATTAGCGGTTCTCTCTGGAGAACGAGTTAAAATGGAGGAAATTTTGCTTTCTGTAGTGTTTGGAAATTTTTACAATAAGGATAAAAGCCATAAAATACCTATGACTAAGAAGAAACAAACAATGTCATGTTACCTGAACATAAAACAGGCAGAAGATTGCTCTTGGTCTCTTTATACCAACGCTGCAGCTTCGCCCCGGAGAAATTGACCTAAATTATTATTAATTGCAGTTGTAGGCCTCAGCGCTTCGCCATGTCTGCTATTTTAAAAAGTAAACAAACATCTTGTTCTCAAGATAATCCCCAAATGTTTATATTTGGTCTTCCTGAGAAAGGACATTTTGTGACTCACCAGGGCCGCAGGGGGAAAGGGTACAGGCGGGCCCTTTGCAGAGCTTGGTTCTGTCATGGCTGCTCGCGGCCTGGGGGCGAATCAGCATCCACAGCCCCCGGGTCAGCCTGGAGGGTACCCAGGGCACGAGCACCATCCTGTGCCGAAACATCCGGGGTCCCAGCCCTTCCCTGGTCAGACCCCACCCAAGACAAGCGACCTCGGCGGCAGGGGAGCTTGGTAAATTCAAAGCAGGAAAAACCAAACGTATCTGTCCTCTCACTACCTGAAGTTTAACATTTCCTTCCCTGTGAACATCGGCGAGGAACCGCAGTCCCACGAGCGGTGGTGCCCTTGACTTGGTCGTGGAGAGAAATCACAGATATTTTCTTATCACATCATATTCACGGCTGCTATCTCAAAAGATTATTTACACTCATCACTGCTTTGAAATTATGATACTAATTAGGCCAGCCCTAGGTCTTCTTATTTAGGATGTTAATAAAGAAGTACATTCACTGCTCTACCAAAAATGTCGTTTTTAGTATTTTGACAGCTGGATTCCAGTGTAATTGAAATCCCTTCTTAAGGTAATGTGTTTTATTTTATGTATTTAAAAGATTTGCTCAGCGGTGGGGGTGGGGGGGGAGGTCCATAGCTCAGAAAAGTTAAGGATCTTTGATCTTGAAAATAACAAAAGGCTGACAGTCCCAAGAGGCCTAGTAAGGTCCCTAAGAAGCACCTCTGACACTCTGACATTCGGACAGGACAGTCTGGATGTCTACTTTCGTCTTAGAAACGCTGGCAATACTGGCAGAAATGGCTTCTGGTGCCTCGGCCAGGGCCTCCTTTCCCTGTGCCAAGCGCCTTGCCTCCCTCTACACGTCGGATCCGTGAACGGGCCACATCATCTTGCTTGTCTCGTGGCACCTGCTTGGGGAACCCCTAAGTCTACCCAGCCGTGTCACAGATGCCGTTGTCGTAGTCTGACAGGAAGACAGCCAAGCTCACACAGCTAGTTAGCAGCACCCCAGAATCACTCCCCAGCCCAGGCTCCAGCACCCCCTGGCCACGCTGCCCTCCCGGGAGCACCCGTCCGTCTCTCTGGGAACGCGCAGCCATCCTCGGGCCAGGGACCCAGCCTCAGATCCCCGCAGCCACACAGTGGAACTTTGGGCAATCGGGACACCTTGAGCCTGTGGAATGGATGTGACGTTACCAGGGCTGGGGCGGAGCACGTGCTTTCTGGAGGCACTCGTGGGCCTCCCCCCCGGATGTCGCTTCCCGCCCCGGGATGCAGTGAGGCCCACAGGGGTCCAGGCGTGGGAGATGGTGCCGTCCACTCGGCTGCCCCATTCACGTACACCAGTTCCGGAGTCCTTCCTGGGGCTCAGCTCCTTCCTCCTCAGGAGCCCGGTGCCCCCCACACCCCGCTTCCACCGTGTGCAGGAGGAATCTGGATTCCTTGGGGAATCTGGTGGAAGCACGCCCCAGAATCTTAAACATCCTTGCCCTTTGACCCAGTAATCTGGCTCCTAAGACTCTACCTACACAAAACACAACGTCTGTGTGTAAAAATGTTTATAAAAACATGCTGGCCGGGCGTGGTGGCTCACGCCTGTCATCCCAGCACTCGGGAGGCAGAGACAGGAGGATTGCTGAGTTCGAGGCTTGCCTGGACTACATAGTGAGCTCAGGGCCAGCCTGAACTACAAAGCGAGACCCTGTCTCAAAAAAAAAAAAAAAAAGTAAAACATGCTGGCTGCAGTCTCCAAAGGGAAAGGAGATTAGAACCACTTACGGACCTCTCCCTAAGGGAAAAGCTACTGAGAATTTAGGCTCTTGGGAGCCACTGAACTCTCTTGCCTTTCCTCCTTCCTTATACTCAGTGCTTAGTGATTCATTCAACAAACGTGTTGAGGGCCTACTATGTGCTCAGCACTATTTCATGCTGAGAGGAGAAGCTGGTGTTGGAATTCTGAGCACAGATCAAGAGCTCGGACCAAGCAGGGTGGAGCTGCAGTTCCCCCTGAAAGTGGGCCCAGTAACCCGGTCTCTGTGGGGACCCTGGGTCACGAGACGTCTCCCGTGTCTCAGTGTGTACTTTCCTAAGGGGGCGGGGAGATGACACAGATCCGATCTTGCCGCGAAGCAGTCTCCACAGTTTACCGAGGGTGGGTGGGATGGCTGCAGGATAACGAGATCACGAGAGTGGCACTCCGGAGATGACACAGTTCTGCGCCTCCAAGCCGCTCACACGAGTTGCTGCCTGGGAAAGGTGTAGGGAAGGGGCCTGTGCTCTGCCTGCCTCCCCTCTGTGGAAATGGCTGGTGCCAAAATCACAATGAAGCTTCGGGCTCAGGGCTTAGTCCCTAATGAGTCCTCAAAGGATCTTGATGTTTGGAAACACTGGAAGAACGGGGTATTGCGTTGAATAGATACTGTGATTCCCGGATAACCTATGCCAATGATCGAGTCTCAGAAAAAGTTGTACATGGCACCAGCTTCTCCTCCGAGCCTGGGACAGTGCCCTGCACATAGTAGGTCCTCAATAAATGTCTGTTGAATACTCTCTGAGTGTAGAGTAGAAGGAAGGGCAAGAAATCTGGATGAACCCCAAATTCTAAATTCCCAGCTGACAGTTCTCTGCGTCTAAGAGAAGGACAGAAAGGGGGTGAGTCCAGGGCTGGGGTCTGAGTGTGTTGTGTTTGAGGTAACGGGGGGCCGCAGGGTCTCCTCTGAGGCACTGGGCTCTCTGGGACCAAGGCTCAGAGAGAGATGTGCGGAAGAGTCTGGCCAGAGAACAGCGAAAGCAAAAGTGTAGCCTCCCGCCCACCCCGGACTCAGACACAGCGAGGATTGAGCCCACCTCCTCCCACGACCAATGACGAGACTTCAAGCGGGCTCTCTCACCTTGCTGAACCTCAGTCTCCTTACCTGTAGTACGGGACGGTCATCACACAACCCCAAAGCGTTGTTACAACTAAACAACACCCAGAGGCCTGACTGTGGGACAGATGCGTCTGACTCTTTCCCAAGGTGCGGCAGGCCCAGGAAGCTAGCCGGAGACCGAGGCTCACCCTGAGCTCCGCACGCCAGGCTTGCCTGCTGTCTTCCCACCTATGTCAAAGCACCCACATCAGCTCTGTGGTCCCAGAGCCCGCGTGGCACAGGAGGCTGTTGGCCGCAAGTGAGCCTATTCCCCGGGCATCGTGTTACAGCACCGTTAGCCGGGAAGACGCTGGCGGCTGATGGCGGGGAAGCTCAATCCCTCTGCCCAGCCCCACTAGCTTTGTTCAGCTCTCCGCATACGTCACAATCCTGCCTACCACAGGCCTTTTGCACATCCTGTTCCTTCAACCCAGAATGCTTGTCCCTTCCAGGGCTGACACAGCTCGTGCCTCAGCTCTGCCATTTCCCATGAGGACAACGGCTTTTTAGAAGGTAACTTTTTGGAGTTCTTACCACTTCGCCTGCTAACTTGTCAACTCAACCTCACAAGAGGCCTACGGGGCAGGTACCGTCAGGTGAAGAAACTGACGCTCAAAGAGCCTAAGCGACCTGCTCTCAGCCTCGCAGTGGTTTGGCTCCAGAGCCCTCTGTCTCCGGACCAAATCTCAGACACACTCCGCGCATCAGGCTGCCTCTTCCCCGGCCCACTCATCCTCGGCGCTCTGGGTCTATCTGGAGCTTACTACAGTCCGGCCGGCCGGCAGCGTCCAAGCCATCAGCTCGCCGCACCTGGACTTCTGCCTGAGGGCCGTGGGCCGTGGGCCGGTGCGGGCTGGCCACGGCCTCACTCGCGCCCTGTTTCCCTCGGAGCCGCGGCAGAGCGCTGGGGGAGAACAGGAGCCTTCAGGACAGCGGAGTGGACATACGAGTGGATGAGCGTGATGATAACTCACTGCACGGGCCTCGCAGCACCTTCCGAGGGTGCCAAGCTGCCCTTGTGCTTCCAGCACCTCCAAAAAGCTACAGAGCGGAAATACAGAGTGAACCGAACCCATCTGGCTTCCTGCCGAGAGGAGGGTGGTAGTACAGCAGTGGGCACCAGGGTGTGCCGGGGGAAAGTCGTATCAACGCCAGCCTGAGGCCTTCACCCTTATCAATAGCCGATTGGAAAGCAAACCTCAAATTTAATCAATAGTCCAGTGCCTTAGACACAAAAATACAAAAACCCCTGACATCAGATCATGGACGCTATTTGTCTAAATTTCAAGGATGAACACAGTTAGATGTCAATCAACATTTCCAGAGGCACTTGTTTCCCCAAATCGAACAGGATCCGTCACTCGGAGATGCGTCTGTCAACAAGCTGTGCTGTGAGCTACATAATTAATTCCACATAAATTAATAGCACATATCTGCTTTTCAAGGGACGGGATAAAAAAATGGCTCCTTCATGATAAAAACATGAACTTTATAATATAGTCTTTTAACAGGATGCCCAACTATAGAATTAACTACTATCTAACCTATACTGTATGAAGAAAAATGACATTGATTCTAAATCTCCTGAGAGTGGAGAGATTGTCTCCCCAGGAGTGGGCTCCTCCTTGTGGCTCCCTGGAGGCCCAGATAGGAAGTGAGGGGCCGCGTCCTGCTGCTGGCTATTCAGAGAAGAATCGGGGTCATGGGCCGGTTCTCCTGCCTCCCCGCCTGCACAGGGCCCAGGCCTTGATCCCGACCGTCCCTGCCCCGAACTCCCAGCTGGAGAATCCCTCCTGCCGCCGGCCCTCTCCTCTCTGGCTGGCTGGCTCCAGTCCTGCTGGCTGTACCCTAGGCCTGAGGTTCCCTGGGATCCTGGCCCTGCCCTGGCGCGCTCTGCGAGTCATTCCCCAAAGCCTCAGAGCCCCCACCTGTCCGATGAGAAAGAAATCCTGCCCTACGTAGAGCTCATCCCCAAAGCCCTGACACCGACTCGACCCAGGCTCCATCCTTGCTCCTCAGACTCAGGGTCCATACCCCTCGGCTCAGCTCCCTGCAGCCCCTGAACCCCTTTAACAGAACCTATGACTTGTCTTCAGGTTACATTGTCCCATGTTCCCACTGGTGCTCAGCTGCTGGCCTGGCACCCTGCGCCCACCCTCCCAGTGTCCAGGATTGAACCCAGGGCCTTCTCACGGAGTTACCTCCCTAACCCATTTCTTATAGTTTAAAACAGGGCCTCACTAAGTTATCAAATTGCACAGGCTGGACTATAATTGGTGATCCTCCTACTTCAGCCTCCCAGAGTGCTAGGATTACAGGTGGACACCACCGCACCCCGCTCAAGCTTTGTCTTTCAGGCCATACACTATCCAGCACTCCCTCACCTCTGAGCCTCAGTACGTTCCTGCCCCACAGGCAGCTGGCTCCTCTCATGCTGCTGCTTTCTGCCTAAAATGCCGCCCCTCAGAGAGGTCTCCGCTGACCACACCACCCGAAGTCCCCTAACACCCCCACACCCTCGCTCAGGGCATCGTGCCTTCCTTCACCCCACAAGTCATGGAGGTCACTCGCTGATTACTTTGCTTCCTGATCTGGAGCCTGTGTCGGCCTCGGGGCTGGGATGGTGCTGGCACATGGCAGGTACTCAGTAAATATTTGCTGGATGAGCGAACAGACAGCTAGCAGTGGCTGTGGGGTAACCATGCAGGAGGTCTGGATGGATGTGATTTATAAACAGTCACTGACAAACACCACGGAACAGGCTCACCCATGACAACGCACCCCAGGAAGGTTCCCTGACACTTCCCTGGGCTCTCGCTCCAGATCCCCGCTCTGTCTCTCAGCCACACTGCTCTTGGCCTGGCCAAGCCATGAAGAAAAGCGCGTTCTAAAAGTAGAAAGAAGCCAGGACAAATTGCCACCCCAACCCCCAAGCATGGGAGTGTGATGGGTTCGGGGACAGATTTGGATGCGCTGAAGAGATCACTAGGGGTCCAGGCCACCACTGCCTTGATGTGTACGCGGGGACAATTCTGCGCCCCCGATCGGTGTGCAGCGGACATATGAGAACAGACAAAACAATCACGCACACTGCTGACATGCGGCGGCCCTCAGGCCCCCTGGCTGTCTCTCTCCGTTCCTATCCTCTCCCCAGCTGGTCCTCAGATCAGGGAGATTCTAGAACGCAGACCATGTCTCTTGGTGTTCAGAACCAATTACCAAGTTTCTGCGGGTGTGTGGCTACCTCTCGGGGACACTGAGAGTCTTAATTAATTTTATGATCTGAAAGAGTTTGATGTTCTAGGAATAAAAAGGCATAAGGGAGCCCAGACTATTTTCAGGAACATTAATTATTTAATGGGCACTATTCTTAGAAAATTGGGACTGTTAAATATAAGTTTAGGGTTGGGAGCACTAAGATTATTTTAACCCTAAATCCACTTCTCTCACCTGCCAAAAAGAAAAGCCTGTTGGTCCAGCAAAATAAAAGGGAAGGTTCCAGTCGAGCTTTGTCCTGTTCTTGCTGTGTGGCCTTGGGCAGGCTGCCGTCCCTCTCTGCCCTTGGTCCCATCGTCAGTTAGAACTCTGTGTTCAGTGCTTTCCCAGATCACCAGGCTCTGCAAACAGAATTCAGAAACATCCTTTGCTATTCAGTGTGTCTGGGGTGGGCTCAGAAATGCACATTTTAACAAACCTCATGGGCTTGTCCCAGAAGCCTCTGGGACACACTGTAGAGAAAGTGGCTGTGACCCTGTGACATCCACAGAGGACATTTGCGCATGAAGAATACATACTTCTATTAGCTGTGTGCATGCTGAAAGGCCATATTAAACTGCATTTAGATGAATTTACTCAGCCCGTGGTGCTCCTCTCCGTCAGAGTTCGTGTGGTTAATTCTGGGGTCAAAACATGAGACTCTCCTCTCATAATTGGCTCCTAATCAGCTCACTACAGTGTCTCCCTGAGGGTAAGTCATAATTCTTATCCACAGGAACTGGCTGAGAAACACATAACTCAGTGCTCTGCAGAGAATCTATGTACGTATAAGGAGGTCCTCAGCACCACAGGGTCTCTTGCATTTGAAAATGTGGGACCGGGAAGCCATCTACCCATCCACTTACTCATCTACCCACCCACCCATCGATTCATCCATCCATCCATCCACCTGCCTGTTCATCCCCCCCATTCACCCATTCATTCATTCATCTATCCATTTTACCCCTCAACCCATCTCTGCATGTATCCAGCCATCCCTCCAAAAAAATACCTGTTGAAGACCTACTGTGTGCCAGACACTGGAGATACAGTTAACAGACAACTCTGCTCTTATATCTGCAGTCTTTTGAGAAATGAAAACATTGGATGAGTCATAGACACCGATAATATCAAACTGTGGAGAAAAAGAAATCCCACGAAGGAACACAATAGCATCTCTGTTGGTTAGTAGTTAGCTCTGAAGTAGAGATAACAGGGCAGGGGAGGAAGCAGACTACCTTGAGTAAATTGATGTTAAGTGAAAAAGAACATCAAGACTCGAAGGACACGAAGGGAGAGTATGAAAACCTCCCAGACAGAAGGAATTGTCAGTGCAGAGACCTGGGCATGCACTGCTCGGGAACCTGGGGCCCTCCTTGGCTTGACTCCCCTACCTGAGTGCTCCAGTTAGATGATCTCCTCGCTTCAGCTTGCACATTCTCAGTGACAGGAACTCGCTACTTTCAGTAATTGCCCCCAAGTTCCTTCTCATAAACTCTGGCATGTGCACTGACTGGTCTTGGTTATGGTCTTACAGACACACAAATTACTCTAAGCCAATCCACAAGACATCCTTGGACAACTGGGAGCAATTCCACCCCAGGAAAGCATCCTCTTTGCCCAAAACACCACGCCACTTCCTCTAGCCATAAGCCATCCTAGCTGTATTTGATGGCATCTCTTCCAATGACTGCCTGTCCTCCTCTGCCTACAAAAGCAGAACTAACAAGTGGGGCTCTTAGTTCTTTTTTCTAGCTCTACAGCGCGACTCAGGAATCCCAATCTATTCTCCCTCCTTTCACAAAATGCAGTGTGTCCTTGGGGGATGGGGATTTAGCTCAGTGGTTCCAGCGACTGCCTTGCAAGTGCAAGGTCCCTAGTTCTATCCCCAGTTAACCACATACAACAATACCGGGCGTGGTGACTCACGCCCACCAGCAATCAGTACCACACACTACAGTGCTGGACATGGTGGATCATGCCTGTAATCTCAACATTCAGGTGGCTGAGGCAAGAGGGTTGCTGTGAGTTTGAGGCTTGCCTGGGCTACATAGTGAGCTCAGGGCCAGCCTGAACTACAAAGTGAGACCCTGTCTCAAAAAAAAAGCACCATTTCCTCAAAAAATTAAAGACAGAATTACCCATTGATCCAGCAAGTCTTCATCTTCCTTTTTTTTTTTTTGAGACAGGGTCTCACTTTTATAGTTCAGACTAGCCCTGATCTTACCATGTAGCCCATGCTGGCCTTAAACTGACAGCAATCCTCCTATCTCTGCCTCCCGAGTGTTGGGATTAAAGGCATGAGCCACCACACCTGGCATTGTGGTATGTGGTACCAGGGATCAAACTTGGGACCTTGCTCTTGCCAGGCAGATGCTGGAACGACTGAGCTAAATCCCTGGTCCCCAACAAGTCTACTTCTGAGTGTATAACCAGAAGAACTGAATGCAGGGTCTCCAAGAGATATTTATGTATCCACATTCATAACAGCATTATTCATGAGCACAAAGGGTAAAAGTAAGCCAAATGTCTGTGGCCAGATGTATATAAACAAATTGTGGTATCAACATTGCAGGGAATATTTTTTAGCCTTAAAGAAAGAAAATCCTGATTCATGTCACAACATGGGTGCATGTTAAGGACATCATGCAAAGAGAAATACACCAGTCAAAGAACAAAGACTGTATGGTTTTGCTTATAAGAGCTACCTTGAGTAGTCAAACTTATAGACACTGAAAGAAGGGTAGAGTCTGTTTAATGAACACAGAGGTTGAGTTTCTCAAAAAAAAAAATTCCAGAGATTCATTGCACAGTGAGAATGTACTTAATGTACTTAACTCTAATGAACTATGCATTTTTCAAAAAGGGTTAAAATAGCAAATTCTACGTGTATTTTATCATAATTTTTTAAAATACAAAGCATGCTTCTTTCTGGACTCAGAGGCCTGAGTTTGACTTAGACTTTTTACAATCATAAAAATGCAATAAAACACAGTCCCAGAGCAGAACGTGCCTTTCAAAGAGGGCTCATTTGATAGCTAATGATTGATTTTTAAATTGTCAGCAAAACACCTGGTTCACACATTCAGAATCAGTGTGTCCTGCAATCCACTAACATGGACTTACAAGAGGAATCTGTACATAATTGCTATCAGTGGAGTCAACATGTGTGAATATTGCAAGTCCTTAATTGACTTTTAAAAGAATAGCTGCCGCAAGCTAATTAAATATCAAGTTAGGGAATGTGTTAATTGATATTTAATAAGGATGTCAATTGATGTCTAACTAGCCAATATGTCTCTTAAAGTGTCAATTAGATGCCTAAAGATCCTTTCAAAGGGATTAGGAGTTAAATGTGGCAGGCTATAATTTGTTATTTTTTTCTTAATTACACATCCTATTCTCCCTGCTGCCTTTCTCGGGGTTGCAGAGACATCTGGGGGCCACCTTGCCTGGTGGCCAGGCTGTCTTTACACAAAGACCCACAGAGCCAGGAAGACGCTCCAGGGCACATGTCAAAAGCATCTGTGTGAAAAGGGGACCCAGAGAAGGTATGCAGGCCCCACCCAGCCCTCCAGCCGTCAGGACAGGCTGTCCCCACATCCAAAGGGCTGACTCTGGATGGCCACAAACAAAACCCTTAGACAGAAGAGAGCCATGGTGACAAACACCCACAACTCCAGAATTCCAGGAGGCTGAAGCAGGAGGATCACAGACTAGTTTAGGCTCAGCCCAGGCAAGTTAGTGAGACCTTGTCTTAAAACAATGAATAATAATAATAAGGAGCACAGGGTACAGTTTGGTTCAAACCTCAGTACTGTTAAAAAAAAAAACAAAAAGGCCAGAGGGTTAGCTCAGTGGTTCCGGCGCCTGCCTCGCAAGCACAAGGACCTGAGTTTGATCCCCGGTAACCACATATAATGCTGGGCGTGGAGACACGCCCACCAACTATCAACACCGCATACCACAATGCCGAACGTGGTGGCTCACGCCTATAATCCCAACACTCGGGAGGCAGAGACAGGAGGATGGCTGAGTTCGCGGTGGCTTGCCTGGGCACCATAGTGAGCTCAGGGCCAGCCTGAACTACAAAGCGAGATCCTGTCTCCAAAAAGCAAAAAAAAAAAAAAAAAAAAGCCTTTTTTACAGGGCTCAAACTCAGGACCTTGAGCTCCCTAGGAAGGGGCTGTGCCACTGAGCTACATCTCCTAGCCCTGTAAAAATATTAATGACAAAAAAAAATTGGGGGTATATTTACCCTGTCTGATCATCCCCCCCTTTTCCTATCGTGGGACAAGAGGAGAGGCTTCAAAGTCACAGTTTCCACGTCTTTTATCCATGGAGACTCTGCCGCCCTCACACCTGGACGCCGCCAGCACCTGAACCTGCGCAGACCGGGACGCTCCTTCCTCTCCGCTGCGTGGTCACAGTAACAGGCTTAGTCAGGAGAGCACTGTGACACAGAAACACAGCAGCAGCACCCTAGCCCTCCAGAATCGATCGCCAGGCAACATCAGTAAAGTGGAGCCTTTGTCCAGCCTTCCGTTCACCCAGCATTCACAATGTGCCAGTGTGTACCAGGCATTGGACGAGGCACAGGTGACCAGCAGTGAGCCCCTATGGTGCATGGGTGTGTGATTGGAACATGGAACAGACCAGGCCTGGAGGGTTAGGAGAGGTGCCAAGGGAAAATGGGATTTGAGGGGAGGGTGAAAGAAGAGTGTGTGGTGGTCAGTTGAAGAGGGAAGAAGTTTCAGGACAGAGGTGGCACTACGAAGGGCTCAGACAAGAAGAGTGTGTGCCTGAGTCAAAGGTTGTGGGCGCCTGCAAGACTTGGGTCTCAGTCCTGCACTGGGAGCTGTACAAACTCCCAACCACCTGACCACGGTGTGCTGGCGGATTAAAAAGACAAGTCAAAATCTTAACGCATATATGGGGGGCTCAGGATGATGAAAGCTCGTGTCAGGCTAAGACACCGTCTCCTGGTGCTTGCCACTGTTTATTGAACACACAGCTTCTACAAGGGGCGAGAGGTGGTGTAGGGAACCCTGAAGTAGAGAGCACTGACACGAACAGGCTCCTAGCAGCGAGGAAATGAAACATCCTAGCAAGAGCAGCTCATAGATAAATGGGAAAATTGTTTCTTCCCATGGATTAATTTTTGTCTCGATAGAAGTTTTCTGTGGGAGTCATGCTGCCCTATTGTGTCGCCATCCAAGACATCACAGCGCCCTGGATCATGGAGTCCTGTACTGTAACCAGTGCTACGGGGAGTTTTCATTTCCCACACACCACCTGCTGGCTCTTCAGGCAGCCACTGTGGAAATAGCCAGACTCGGACTTTAAATATGAAAAGCTGGTTTATGAATTTGCAGCTCGTAGGGTGGTCTCCGTCGGTCCAGCTCTGTACTAGTGCAACCTCAGCCAGCCAAGTGCCAGCCACTTTATTATGCTCACATTTCCTGTAGGGCAGAAAGATAATGCAGAGCAGGAGTAGTCTGCTGCTGCTCCTCAGTCTCTGGGGCCTTATCTGGGAAGATAGGCGTGGCTGGGGTGACGTGGTGTCTGGGTGGAAGCTCAGAATCACATAGACTTCTTCACCCACAGCATGGCTTCCAGAATGTGGTGACTCAAAGGATGGAATCGGCTCTGACCATCATTCAGAGTGCCCATTTCTGGGCTCCCCGTGTGGCTTGGGCCTCCTTGGGTAACAGGGCTTCAAGGGCTGATATCTCACCCAACAAGATGGAAGCTATGTGGCCACTGATGCCTTAGCCTCAGGAGTCACACAGGACCATTGCAGCCATGTTCTATAAACTAAATTGGGCACTGTCTAGATTCAAGGAAGAGAACATAATTTAAAGCTATATATATTTTCAGTACCAGGGATTGAACTCAGGCCCTTGTGCTTCCACTGTAGGCGTGGTACTACTTGAGCTAAAATCCCCGGCACCATATTTTTAAACCATTAGAGTCCATGTTTAAAGCAGGAGCCTGGAAGAGGACTGAAGCAGCAGAGGGGTATGATCCAATTTGCATTTTAAGGGAATTCAGACTAGAGTAGAGACATCAGGGGCAGAATGGAGGCAGAGATCAGGAAGGAGGCTGGGGATCCACCCTGTGAGGTGAGCATAGCTGTGGGCGGGTGAAGGCAAAACCAGTGAAGGTGGAGACAGACCCTGAGCATCTAGAGACTCTTTAGGAGATGGAGTTTACAGGCCCAGGACACGAATCAGGGGCTCTGGTGCGGCAGAAGGAATGTCAGGGAGGCCCTCCCCGCCCAGCTGCTGAGGAGAGAGCAGCCCTGGCTCTGACATGCAGCGTCTCAGATGGGAGGAGGGAGAGACTCATTCTGATGCATGTGTTAGTCACTGTACCAAAATGTCAGAGATCACCAGTGTGTAAAGAGAAGAATCTATACAGAGAATAGCTCCCTGTGGCTCACAGTTTGGGGATTTAGTTCATGAGCAACTGGCATCACTGCTTTGGAGCACGTGGTAAGGTGGCATATCAGAGGTGGCAGGAGTGTGACAGAGTGAAACTGCTCACTCACAGCCAAGAACTACATAAGGAAAAGGACCACAGATTCACAATGCCCTCCAGGGACATGAGTCCAGTGGCCTAAAGTCCTCCCGCTAGACCCCAACTCTTTTATCTTCTTTCTTTCCTTTCTTTCTTTTCTTTTCTTTTTTCTTTTTTTAAAGGAGGGTCTCACTGTGCAATTCAGGCTGGCCTTGGGCTCACTATGGAGCCCATGCTGCCCTTGAATTTATTGCAATCCTCCTGCCTCAGCTTCCCAAATACAGACACTGCTGAACTACAGACACTGATGGAGCTCAGGGATGGTGGGAGCTGGGAGCTCACCCTGAGAGTCACTGGCACATACATAGGAATTGCAGCCATGGCGTGGGGGTGATGTGACTGGGTCCCTAGGACCACCCAACATGTGGAGGTCAAGTGGAAGAGAAAGAGCAAAGGGAACCAGGAAGGAGCAGCCAAGAGGCAGGAGGAGAATGAAAGGGAGACCGAGTTGGGGTTTCTCAAGAGGCAGGGGGCGGTCCTTTCCGCCTGAAGTCCCTGACAGGTCAGAATGAGGGTTTTTCCTAAGGAAGGCACTAGCTTTCGGACTTAAATGGCCACTCGCTGAATTCTTGCTTCCCAGTGGCAGGTCTTCACAGGTTGTGAGTTTTGTACAACTCCTCTCAAAAATCTCAGCAGTTCTGAATCCAAGAAAAATTATTCTAAATTTCATCTTTTAAAAAAAAATCAAGCAGTGGAAATAAGCCCAAAATGTTGAGAGAAGGAGAGGGAAATTTTTAAGAGTGAGAAGAAAGGAAGGGAGGTGGAGGAGAAGGAGTGCAGACGGGAGAAGGGAGTCCACAGCAACACCCCGAGCAAGTTCCGGCATGTCTCTGAGCCTCGTCTTCTCTAAAAATGCTAACGTCCAACATCTGGAGGCCCCACTGATCCTGTTCCAGATGCGCTGAGTGAGGAGCCTCTAGAAGAGCCAGTGTAGACCATGAGTCTCTGGAAGATGCTATCTGTCCAGTGGATTGATACGGCTTCAGCATGATCTCAGAGAAAAAGCACAGGTTTCAGAATCAGACAGGTCAGGGTCAAGTTCTGGATATTGCTAGCTGGGTGTCCCTAAATGCATTTCTCAGCCTCTCCAGGGAAGCTCAAAAATAGATGCTCAGTCAGTCTGTCCCACCCTCTCTGGTGGCAGAGGTCAGAGAGGAAACAGAAGGATGGCTTTAGGTTGCTCATTATCAAGGAAGGCAAAGAACCTAGCACTCAGGATCAATCAGCAAAAAGCCGGGCTTCTCTCACTTCCAACTAGGGGAAAAAACCATCAGCAGCTCTAGCAGCTCTTCTCAGAGACGCTCATTCAGTTACCAATAACAACAGTTGCCATGGAGATGGGCGGTCCAGCCAAAGAGCCTGAATTACTCTCAGGCCAGGGCCAGATTAGTTACCTTCATTTCCTTTCAAACCAAAAAGGCAGCTTGAGCCCCAGCTCTTCTTCAATTATCCAGTGGAGGGAGGGCATCCCAACCTTTTTTCTTCGCTTCTTTCTGTCACAGTGCCTCACTATCTGAAAGTTAATTGGGACTCAAGGCAAAGGCAGGGAAATGCTTGTGGATCACACAGTCCCTAAGTCTTTGTAAAGTCAGAGGTTCCGGTGAGGTGGGTGTCACAAGAAGGAGGAAGCAGCTCTGACAACTGGGGAGGCAGCAGGACCTGTGAGTCCAGGACAGCTTTGGAGGCCACTCGGAGTCAAGCTCCATGGAGAGGGCTGGGATGTCCAGAGGCAGCTGGCCAGTCAGGCAGCTTATGACAGGGCCCCAGAAGGGATGGTGATGTCCACACTTGCGTAAGACCTCACCTTCTCTAAGCCCCTGAAGGTTTCTCTTGCAGAAAAAGAAGCCAAATGAGAAAACAAATCAGAATACAAAGCCTCCTTGTAAACACTAAGAGATTTGCTAAATGTAAACCAATGCCACTTTTCTCATTATTTTTTCTTGGTTTGAAAAAATAATCGTTTATTTTTCATTAAAACTTTAGAACCCATTTGAGCAGTATTTTTAAAAGCAACAAGTGTTGGTGAGGATGGGAGGAAACTGGAACTCTTGTTGGTAGAAATGGTAAATGGTAAAATGGTCCCTATGGGATGTGGTAGTTCCTCAACAAACTAAACAGAGTCCCATATGGCCAGCGATGACACTTCCAGGTTATCTACACACAAGAACCAGAAGTGTGGTCTCAAATACATATTTGAATGTCAATGCTCATAACAGCATCACAGTATTGAAAAGGTGGAAGCCATGCAAATGTTGTCAACAAAAAATGGATGAACTCAATGCAGGGTCTGCGAGCAATGGAATCTTACTCAGCCTTAGAAAGGAAGGAGATTTTAACATGTACAAAGACCACGGATGAACACAGGACATTACGATTAGTGAAGTGACCCATCTGCAAAAGGACAAATACCAGATGATTCCACTTATAGGATATATGCAGAATATAGAAAATTATAGAAACAGAAAAATCAAACAGTACATACAAAGGGCTGGCAGCAAGGGAAGGTGCAGGACGGGGAGTTTCTGAATGGACAGTTTCAGGATGGGATGCTGAGAAAGAGTTGGATGATGGTAATGGTTGAGCAATAATGTGAATATACTTGGCGCTGTAAACTTAAAAGTGACTAAGATGATAAAATGTGCTACCCATATTATGTTGCAATAAAAATAAAATCTACTGAATAAAATATTTCTGTTATCTAAATGGTTATAATAGAAATAAAGTATAAAACACAAAAGATTATTTATGTTGATAGGCTGTGGGAGTTATTTTTAAATGTGTAAAAAATAGATATATTTATATATCTGAGTTTTAACTATCCATAGGTGTACCCACATAAACAAAACCTCCTTAATGTTCTAAATAATTATTTAAGAGTATAAAGCATTCCTAAGACCAAAACATTTGCGAACAGTTACATGATATCAATCTTACAATTTTTAGAAATGTTTTTAATTTTCCATAATAAAGAGTTGTAAAATTATAAATAAGACAAGAACAGACTCTTCTTGTTCAAACAAATTGCTCCAACTTGATAGACCTCAGCATCCTCATCTGCCAAAGGGGCAGAGCTCATGAGTCAAACCTGGAACCAGAGACACAGGGCCGCTGCCCCCACCCTGAGCTTCTGCAGAGACCTGAGCCTCTCTGCGTTACGGAATAAAGGAACTGTGCTCTTGTATTAATCAGATACCATTAATTTTTCAAACTAGACAACAGCCCACTTACTCATCTCCCGTAGAGCCTCATTCATAATTGATCCCGGACTGCACTTACCCAAATAGACTGAGAAGACACCGGGTGCACACAGGGCTCTGGGAGGACTTTCCGCTGATGAGCTGCCTCCCAGTAGCACTCAGCAGGGACACGTTACCGCTCCCAGGGCCTGGCACTTTGCCTCCATCAACAACAATAAGGGAGAAAGTAAGGTCCACTCCTTCAATGCACTGAATGCTTGTTCTGAGGGTAGTTCTCTGTGCACACTGGCTTGGGCAGAACTAGACATGACTGACAGAAACCAGCCTTTCCACTTGTGTTTCAGCCCATTCAAGCTGCTGGAACAAAAGGCCTCGAACAGGACGGCTTATGACAACAGAATTTTATTTCTCGGGCTTCTGGAGGTTGGGGAGTCGAAGCTCAAGGTGCTGGCAGCTCTGGTGGCTGTTGAGCACCCACTTCCTAGATTGGACATGGCAGCTGCTCACAGTATCTTCACAGGCTGGGAGGGTCACCGGTCTCTCAAGCCTCTTTTTAGGGGTCTTTTATTCCATTCGCGAGGACATTTCCTCCCAGACCTGACCTCTTCCAAAAGACCCCGCTTCCTCATACCATCACCTCAGGAGTGACAATTTCAACACGCAGATTTTAATGGGACACAAATATTCACACCACTGCAACTGACCGGGCAGGAGCCCAGGTCCATGAAGACCTCAAGTGTGGTGCAAAGCCACCAACGGCAACCCCACACCTCTCACCTGACCCCTGCTTCAAGAAAAATTTGAGCTGGATTGAGAATTTTAATGTTTAAAAAAGGAATGAGTTTAAATGCTCAGAGACAATGTACAAAGAATATTTATCAGATGAGTAAGGACTTGGTTGTGAGAAAGAGAAGCAGCCCCTGACACTGTGGGGTTTGCACGGCACTCACACTGGGCCCTGGAGTTTTCCTGTTGGATACAAGCAACGTCACGGACCACTAACGTCAAACAAGGACACTCTGACCACTTCTGATCATCTCTGAACTCTATTCATTTCTTAGGGACATCGTACTGTAAACTGAGTGTTTTATGTAATAGAAATTTAATTTACTGTCCCAGGGATTGGGAGGGTGCGATCCAGGTTATCTGTGAGGCCATGTTTCCTCTAGAAGGGACGGGAGGCTCTGTCCCGGGCCTGCCTCCTAGTGGAGCTCCTGAGCTTGTGCTCCTTTACTGTGATTTCACGAGTCGTCTTCCCCGTCTGTGTGTCTCAACGTCCAAATTCCCTCCCTTTCATAAGGACATCAGTCATACTGGATTAGAGTTCCACTCTGTCGACCTTATGTTAGCTAAATACATCTGAAACAATTCATTTCCAAACAAGGCTATATGCTGAAGTACTGGAGCTCTGAACTTCAATTATGAATTATCAGGGGAGGAAAAGCACAATTCAACCAGTAACTTATAAACTGAGGCAAAAATAACTGTATTATCCAAACTTTAGGAATCACCAACCAAGCCAGGCATAGTGGCACATACTTCTTATCCCAATACTCGGGAGGCTGAGGCAGGAGGATCAGTGCAAGTTTGAGACCAGCCTGGGCTATCCATAGTAAGTTCAAGGCCACCCTGAACTCCATAGTGAGACTCTCAAAAGAAAGACCAGCCAGGCTTGGTGGCTCATGCCTATAATCCTAGCACTCAGGGAGGCAAAGGCAGGAGGATTGCTGTGAATTCGAGGATAGTCTGGGCTACATAGTGAGTTCAGGACAAGCCTGAACTAAAAAGCAAGTCCCTGTCTCAAAAAAAAAAAAAAAGACCAAACATCCCCTTGTTAGTTACCTGGGTTGTACAACAACTTACCATATACTTGGTGGCTTAAAGCAATACAGTTCTGAAAGCCAGAGTCCGAAGCCAGTGTCTTTGGCCATAATCAATGTGCCCACAAAGCTGTAATTCCTTCAGAAGCTCTAGGAGAGAGTCTGTTTGTCTCTTCCAGCTGCTGTGCCCCATGGATGCCACCATTCCTTGGCCTGTGACCACACTGTTCCAAACTTCAATGACAGCGTCTTCAAATCCCTCTCAGACAGGTTTGTCTTCACATCACTTTCTCCAGAAAAGAAAGATATGGCAGTTTCTTTTCATCTCTCTCTTATAACGACTCTTGCAATTGTACAAGGGGAGGTCTAAAAACACAGTGAATGTTTAAATTTTTTAAATTATTACAGTAAAAGACACATTACCATTAACTCCCATCAGAATGCTCCCCTTTCCTTTGAACACACTTATCCCATCATCTTTGCCACTTTCTGAAAGCATTTCTGGGAGGCCTCTTTTGTAAGTGTTTTTATTGGGTCTGACCAAAAATTTACTTAATGCTGCTTAGTGGCAGCATTCACTGAAGACAGGATTGTAAACACATTGAGGTGGCTCCTTATCCACCGTATTGACCAGAACTGGCTCCTTCCCAAAGTGAAAATTACCATAAAAAGTAAATGCTTTGAATCTGTTCAGGATATTGAACCAGCCAGGAGAGCATAGCTAAACACATTTATGAAAGGCCTGCTTCAGAAATTGGCAAGAATGATGGAAGAAGTGTTTTTAAAGTGAGGGGAAGTTTTAAGGTGTTTTAGTGCCAATGTGTCTTCTTTTTTTTTTTTTCTTTTGAGATAGGGTCTTGCTTTGTAGTTCAGGCTGGCCCTGAGCTCACTATGTAGCCCAGGCAAGCCTCGAACTCAGCAAGCCTCCTGTCTCTGCCTCCTGTGGTTACCGGGGATCAAACTCAGGACCTTGCGCTTGCAAGGCAGGTGCCGGAACCACTGAGCTAACCCTCCGGCCCAACACACATCATGTTTTCTCATACCTCATACATACAGCCCACCCAGATAATTCAGGATAATTTCTCTAATCTCAGGATTCTTAGCTGCATTACATTTGCAGACCATTCTTTCCTATAAAGTCACCATTATGATCCTGAGGATCAGGATCTGATCTCTGTGACAGCCATTATTCAAATCACTACCCTCCTTATTCTAGCTAATAAGGGAGACTTTTGTTTCTTTACCATGTTAGTTTCAATCTTACTTCATTCTTCCCACAATCTAAATAGGCCACCCTGAACTGCATAGTGAGACTTATTATAATAACCAGTCATAGAATTTGCTCCACTTCTAAATCAGAGAGCAGCCATATTTTCTTCTAAAATCACTTTTTTTTTTTTTTGAGATAGGGTTTCACTTTGTAGTTCAGGCTTGCCCTGACCTCACCATGTAGCCCAGGCAAGCCTCAAACTCACAGCAATCCTCCTGCCTCTGCTTCCTGAGTGGTGGGATTACAGGCATGAGCCACCACACCCTGCACTGTGGTACGTGGTTACCAGGGATCGAACTAGGGACCTTGTACTTGCAAGGCAGACACTGGAACCACTGAGCTAACTCCCTGGCCCCTCAAAATCATTTTAAAAGTCCAGCTCCTATAAGTTCTCGGCTGTACCTACCATGAGGCAACCTTACTCTTACATAGGATGTGCAGTCTCCCATTGCACGGAGTCAGTAAACCCAACTTTATTCAATTATAGGTCTACTCATGGTGGCATTTGGCTAGGAAATATTAACAGTAGTGCAAAACTATGAAATGTCACCAAGAAGAAAATGCTTACGTTTGTCTATACAGAAGTAATATCATTTTTTAAATCCCAAAATGAAAGCCTCCAAAACCCTCTCCTCCATAAGACAGTGAGAACAATTCCAGCAAAAATTTTCAGAATCAACTATTTCAGAACTCTAGAAATTAGCCAGATCTTGTAGGGAAACAAGGAGGCATTTCTTTTCAAATAAATAAATAAATAAATAACCCTGAATCTCATATGAACAGTAAGCTATGTGGCATTTTAACTTGCCTTAGTCCTACCTCCTGAGTACCAGCCTGTAGGACCCTTGAAAACTAAAACCCATAGTCACAGGGATATCCAAGTGCCTTGCATCCACAGGAGAGGCCAGAGCAGAGTTGAAGCTCTTTCAAAACCCCATTCTCAGAAAATTTTCAGGATTTGACTTGTCTGGCAGCATCCTAGAAGACCCTACTGGCAAGGGATGCCTTTGTAGTGACATGGCTCAGAGCTTGCCATTGTGAGCAGACATTTTTCTCTACTTAGGAATTTTTGTTAAAAACAATAGGCTTGCCAGGCATGGTGGCTCACGCCTGTAATCCCAGCACTCAAGAGGCAAAGGCAGGAGGATTGCTAAATTCAAGGCTTGCCTAGGCTACATAGTGAGCTCCGGGCCGGCCTGAACTACAAAGCCAGACCCTGTCTCAAAAACAAAACAAAAAAAAATAGGCTGGATTATTTCACGTTATAGGTGCCTCAGGGGGAGATAACAATGTGGGCAAGCAACACACAACCAAAAAACTTAAAATAGCTAAAGAATGAATAGGCACAGCTTGGGGGCTGTGCCTAATGTGGAAAGATAAGACAGGATCCTAAGCATCTACCTCTGCTTGACCTTGAGGCTCTCTCCAAGTCAGAAGTAAAGACTAAACCAGAGGTAAACCACTTGGCTGAGTACTAAAGACCTTTCCCACCATGCATATAGAATCCCTGGGTAAAGTTTGGGAAACCTATTGATTCCAGGCATTTAAGAAAATTTCTATGCAAGCAATAGATGATAATGAAGCTAACCCAAGAGAGACTTCAGTGGACATGCACAACAAAAAATACAGAAATACATTATTAGCCAAGAAAATCATGAAAGAAACTAATGACAACAATAACTAATAATAATCAATGCCATTTTCAATAAAAAATAGGCATGTCAAGTAACAAGAAATATGACCCAAAGATAAGGAAAAAACAGTCAATAGAAACTATCTCTAGGGAAACAGATGCATTGAGCTTGCTACACAACACCTTTAAATCAGATGAATAGTATATTTTTTCACTAAATGATAAGTTTAATTAGTCTGGACAAAGATAGTTTCAGCTAGCAATAATGGAATAACAACATTTTATGGTGTCTAAAATACTAGAAACCATTTTGGTCTTTTATTTTTAAAAAGCCTGAAATATATTTTTTAAAACTTTTCCAGAATCATCTGAAATGTCTGTAAGGTTTAAGTCACCAGTAATAACTGGCCCAATGATTAATTTGCAAAGTTATCAAAAATTTATTGCAATAAGTATTACCAGCCAAATGGAAATTCTAGAACTAAAAAGTATAATAATTGAAATGAAAAGTCCAAATGAAATGAAAATCTGCTTCAAGATCAGATTTGAGCAGGGAAATATAAAAATAAGCAAAACTTTAAGATACATGAGATTATCCAGACTGAGGAATTAAAAAATGAAGAAAAAGAACAGAACCTCATCACATACAAAAGTTGCTCAACAAAATTAACACCAGGGCCGGAGGGTTAGCTCAGTGGTTCTGGTGCCTGCTTTGCAAGCGCAAGGTCCTGAGTTCGATCCCCGGTAACCACATATAATGCTGGGCATGGAGACTCACGCCCACCAGCAATCAACACCGCATACCACAATGCTGGACGTGGTGGCTCACGTCTGTCATCCCAGCACTCGGGAGGCAGAGACAGGAGGATGGCTGAGTTCGCGGCGGCTTGCCTGGGCACCATAGTGAGCTCAGGGCCAGCCTGAACTACAAAGCGAGACCCTGTCTCAAAAAGCAAAAAAAAAATTAACACCAGAAAAGTTATGAGAAACTGCCCACTGTGAGCTTTCCCCATGGTCTATTCTCACTCTACAGAATATCTTTTTCTGCCTACATTTAATAAATTAAAGTATCACTACATTTTTCCCTTGTCTTGTTCAATTCTTTATTCAGGACAAGCACCTGGAAAGAATCTCTAGAGGGACTCCCACCACACCCTAGAACCCTGGCCACAGATGCCCACCTGTCTTTCAAGAGATATGGTTTTCTCCCTTCTGTTAATGAAAACAACCATAATGGGTAGTTTCCTTGACCTCCACAAAACATTAAAGAAGTTCCATTCCCCTCAAATGACTTGGGAACTCCACCAGAGGTTGGCTCCTTGAAGAAACCTACTATCCTGGTCTCAATCCCAGTTCTTGAGGAAACATCCCCCCCCCCCAAAGACAAGAGAGAACTGAAAATAGATTTTGGTGCCATTTGAAAACAAAATGGTCTTCCCTCACAGGACATAGTGGAAGGCTAGGAACATCCTTCATGATTCTTTCCACGTGGAAAGAGATGTTACATGGGAAATGGTTACTCAGATCTTCATAGAACTAGGACTGGTAGTAGCCACCTGACAGGTCTGCGAAGCTTGCCCATTCTGTACTTACAATAATCTGGCAAGTCCAGACCACCTTCTATGTTAGAACCTGTACAGAGGAGAGGGACATACCCTGAGGAGGACGGGCAATTATTCATTATACACATGAGACTGTGTGGAGGACTTAAACAGATCATGGTCCTAACTGACACTGGCTGCATTGAGGCCTTCTCTACTTTTTTTTTTTTTTTTTTTTTTTTTTTTTTTTTTTTTTTTTGCTTTTTTGGAGACAGGGTCTCGCTTTGTAGTTCAGGCTGGCCCTGAGCTCACTATGGTGCCCAGGCAAGCCGCTGCGAACTCAGCAATCCTCCTGTCTCTGCCTCCCGAGTGCTGGGATGACAGGCGTGAGCCACCGCGCCAGGCACGGCCTTCTCTACTTTTTCAGAAAAGGTTACAGAGGTAGTCAAAGTGGTCCTCAGAAAAATCATCCCCCTGTTTGGACTAATCTAGTCCCTTCAGAGTGATAACAGGCTTTTAAAAAAAATCTCTCAGATAACTCAGAGGGTGGCAAAAATTTTAGGAATAAAGTACCATCGCTTCTCGGCCTTTTGGCTAAGATCAAGTGTAGGAATAAAGTACCATCTCCACTCTGCATGGAGACCTTGGTCCTCTGGAAAAGGTTGGAGAACACAAGACCCTAACGCAAACTCTGGAAAAACCTGTTCAAGAGACATCTGAGTCTTGATTTAAGTTATTGCCAACAGCTATCACGAAGACTCAAAGCACCCCCCAAACTGGGCTCAACATGAGACCATTGGAGATGTTACATGGGAGATCTTTCCTATCTTTTTTTTTTTTTTTTGAGACAGGGTCTCACTTTGTGGTTCAGGCTGGCCCTGAGCTCACTATGGTGCCCAGGCAAACCTTGAACTCACAGCAATCCTGCTGCCTCTGCCTCCTGAGTGCTGGGATTACAGGTGTGAGCTACTCACCCAGCACTGTAATGTGTAGTACTGATTGCTGGTGGATGTGAGTCACCACACCTGCACTGTAGTGTGTGGTTACCGGGGATCGAACTCAGGACCTTGCATTTGCAAGACAGATGCTGGAACCACTGAGCTAAATCTATCTTTGGCCCCTCTATCTTCTGATATGGTAGTGAACCCAGAGATTACAAGACTCTTGCAATGTCTTATAACAGTCTATCAGAACGTATAGGAACAAAGTCCTGCCAGCTCCTGGCCTGAGTGGACTGCTCTGGAATCCAACTGCCCATTAAAATTTAAAAAGAAGGGACTCCTGCAGACCAATTAAAACCAAAATGGATGGGCCCACCTGTAGTGACCCTTGCCACACCCACTAGAGAAAAGGTACCAGACAGCTGGATTCACCTTTCCGGGATAAAGCCAGCCCACATGAACTACCTGGGGGAAAAGACTACCCAAAAGAAGAAAGCTCTTCCTGTGAATCTCTGGAATATCTGAGTTTTCTCTTCAAGAAACACAACTCCAGGGCCGGAGATTTAGCTCAGTGGTTCCGGCGCCTGTCTCGCAAGTGCAAGGTCCTGAGTTCAATCCCCGGTAACCACATACAATGCTGGGCGTGGTGACTCACGCCCACCAGCAACCAATACCACATACCACAGTGCGGGGCGTGGTGGCTCACGCCTGTAATCCCAGCACTCGGGAGGCAGAGATAGGAGGATTGCTGAGTTCGAGGCTTGCCTGGGCTACATAGTGAGCTCAGGGCCAGCCTGAACTACGAAGTGAGACCCTGTCTCAAAAAAAAAAACAAAAAAAACACAACTCTAGTACTGCTCTGGATGTAGATAAGTAAAGTCACTGATGACTCCTAATCTACCACAGTTTAAATGGGCACCTGTATTGAGACTTCTGTTTTTAATTAGATCCATAATGTGGATAACCTGCCTAGGACTGTGGCTCTCTGGCTCTCGGTACTCTGAGATCCCTCTTCGCTCTGCTTTCTTCACAACAGGAAGCATGGAAATAAAGTTAATGTTTCTAATTCCTGGATCTGTCATAATCCACCTTTTAAAATAGACCAAGAAATAATCTGATCTTCCCCTTTCATATTTGGGCTCTACATCCAAACACTGTGTAGAATTTACCCATTCAAGGCTTCAGATGGTGATCCAGACTACAGCCTGCAACCCTCCTGACACGTTTTCTGAGCTTTCTCCCATTGAACAGAGCTCCAAATTCCTTGCATACAGGCACTAACTCTTTTCTTATTGTGTTCTGACAGGTTTTCCAACCCAGCCAGTGTGAGCCACAATAAGCCAAGGCAGTTGGAGAAAGCATAATCCATAGTAGGTGGGTTCCTGTCAACCGAAAGTAGACACAAGAGGCAGACTGTCACACCCTCAGCATTCCATAAAGAATTATGGGGATTCGTGTCTCTCAGAAGGAAAGGAGGCAGAAGGTTAGGTTGTGGCCAGTCATCTGAGCAAGTGGCATGACCTGTCAATCACAGAGATGCAGGGCACACGTAGAAAAACAGTTTTCAAACCCTGCACCTGGAACCAATCAAATAGTACATCTTCAGTTTTTTTTTTTTTTTTTTTGAGACAGTGTCTTGTTTCATAGTTTAGGTTGGCTCTGCGCTCACTGTGTAGCCCAGGCAAGTCTCAAATTCACAGTAATCCTCCTGCCTCTGCCTCTTGAGTGCTGGGATGAGAGGCAGGAGTCACCATGCCCAGCATTGTGGTATGTGGTTACACCAGGGAGTGAACTCTGGACCTTGCGCTTGCAAGGCAGACACCAGAACCAATGAGCTAAATCCCTGGTCCCTATCTTCAATTCTTTAGGCAGGAGATCAAGTAGATTTTTTTGATAGGACAGCCTGGATCTGATGTCAGTCTGAGGAATGGAGGATACGAAAAATACTGACTGTTAACCTTATGGACACTGTGAGTGATGCAATAAAAGTAAAACCTCTCAGCACATTAAGAAAAAAACTATGGACTTGAAAGTCAAGGAGAAGATGTATTTGAATCACAGAAGGGCAAAGATGGTAATGTAAGAAATCTATATCAAATTCAAAAATGTAAGATGGGCCGTAGGGTTGGCTCAGTGGTTCCAGCACCTGCCTCGCAAGCGTTAAGGACCTGAGTTCGATCCCCGGTTACCACATATAATGCTGGGTGTGGTGGCTCACACCTGTAATCCCAGCACTCGGGAGGCAGAGACGGGAGGATTGCTGAGTTCGCGGCGGTTTGCCTAGGCACCATAGTGAGCTCAGGGCCAGCCTGAACTACAAAGCAAGACCCTGTCTCCAAAAAGCAAAAAAAAAAAAAAAAAGTAAGAGAGGGTCAGAGATGTAACTCAGTGGGGCCACACCTACCTGGCAAGCACAAGGTCCTGAGTTCCATCCTTGGTACCAAAAAAAAAAAAGTAAAGACAGCCTATAGTATCAGCACTCAGGAGGCTGAGGTAAGAGGATCACTGTGAAACTGGCCAGCCTGGGCTACACAGTGAGTTCAAAACCATCCTGAATTGCAAAGAGAGGCCTTATCTCAAAAAGTTAAAAGAAAAAGAAGGAAAGAGAACTTGAGATCTTCTATTTAAACAAAACCTGAGAGGATTTGTTGGTATCAGACCTACCTACAAGAAATACTTAAGGGAATTTTTCAAGCTAATATAACAGGACACTAAGCAACAACTTGAATAAACTACTGAAATTAAGTACATTATTGAAATTAAGTACATATTAATCTGAACTTCATTGTTATAAACTAAGATATTCAAGGCAATGACTAAGAAAACAGTACATAGTAGATCTGGGCATTGTGGCACAAGCCTGTAATCCCAGCACTTGGGAGGCTGGAGCAGGAGGATTTCTGTGAGTTCAAGGCCAGCCTGAACTACATAGTGAGATCCTGTCTCAAAAAATCACATTAGGGCACAGTCAGTTGGTTGGGCAAGTGAAAATGACCTGTCAATCACAGAGATCTAGGGTACATTCAAGAAAAACCATATATATGTATATATATATATATGTGTGTGTGTGTGTGTGTGTGTGGTTTTATATACACACACACACACACACACACACACACACACACACACATATATATAGCCAGGAAGCACATTTAAAAGGTGTCCAATATCATTCACCAGGAAAATGTAAATTAACACCCCAATGAGATATGTCTTTACCCACTAGGGTGGCCATAATCAAGAAGACAGTGACAAGGCCGGAGGGTTAGCTCAGTGGTTCCAGCGCCTGCCTTGCAAGTGCAAGGTCCTGAGTTCGATCCCCGGTAACCACATACAATGCTGGGCGTGGAGACTCACGCCCACCAGCAATCAATACCACATACCACAGTGCCAGGTGTGGTGGCTCACGCCTGTCATCCCAGCACTTGGGAGGCAGAGACAGGAGGATTGCTGAGTTCGAGGCTTGCCTGGACTACATAGTGAGCTCAGAGCCACCCTGAACTACAGTGAGACCCTGCCTCAAAAAAAAGAAAAAAAAAAAAAAAAAAGGAAGACAGTGACAAGTGTTGGCAAGGATGTGGAGAAACTGGAACTCTTGGACCATGCTGGTGGAAATGTAAAATCGTGCAGCTGTTGTGGAAAACAGTTTGGCGCCCACCCCCCCAAGCCTAAACACAGAAATACTAGTGACTGAGCAGTTCACTCCTACTTTTATAGCCAAGAGAAGTGAAAACATATGTTGAAACCAAAACAAGTACACAAGTATTTATGTAAGAGTCAAAAAAGTAGAAGAGTCAGTTGATGAATGGGTAAAGTACGGTATATCCATACCATGGGCTACCACCAGTTGTAAAAAGAAATTGAGTACTGATTTCTGCAATCCCATGGAGGAACTTTGAAAATGCTATCATATGTAGAAGCAGCGTGTACATGAGGTAGCCAGAATAGGCATTTCCATAGACGCATAAAATAGTAGTGAGGAAGGGAGAGGACTGGGTGGTCGGGAAAAGGCTCCACAGAGGTGGCACTGGATGAGGGTCCTGACGGAAGACACAGTGTGTGCCATGCAGATCTCTGGAGCACATTCCAGTGGAGGAAGCCAGAGGGTCGCGGGGAAGAGCTTACTGGGGAGGAAGGGAAGGCCGGGCAGGTGGCAGAGGTATGTGCTGCAGGGAGAGTATGAAACTGCTCCTGAGACAAAAGGAAGCTTTAGCAGGCCCCAGTAGTATGAGCGGGGTAGGCTGGCATTTAGAGAATGGACTGGGAGGCAGGAGGTATAGAACTGAGGGCTCGGATCAATGAAGGGGGAAGAAATGGATGTGGCTGTGTCCCCAGTGGGAACCAGAAAAACAGAGACAAGTGGATACATTTACAAACTCTCTTGGAGCTAGAGCTGAGATTTGCTGATGCACAAAATGTGCTTCTCCTAGCAAGAGCTTTTTCCTCTGCTCCTTTTAGAGGCTTTTATTCTTCCCTTGTCCATTTGTACAGAGAGTGAATAAAGGTATTTTTAGAAAGTCTTCAGGAGTGAGAGCTGAAAAGATGAGGTGAAAGTTTCCCCCACCACTTGGGCTCTCTGGCTGAAGCACAGCATGACCATGGCAGCTCGATCCGTAATAGCCCCGAATGGACGCAGCCCATCAGCACCAGCATGCATAAATACATTGTGTGTAGTCCTACAACTGAATACAGGATGACCTCAGAAAAAGCAATCTACCATTACCAGAAATAATATGGATTCATCTCAAAAATGTATCGTGAGCTGGGGGGAGAGTGCACTTCTATAATCCCAGCACTCAGGAGGCTGAGACAGGAGGATTGCTGTGAGTTCAAAACCAGCCTGGACTTCATAGTGAGCTCAAGGACAGCCTGAACTACATAGTGAGACCTTGCCTCAACAGAAAAAAAAAAAAATGTGTGCAGCTTACAGCCAGGCAAAATTCTACTTAGGATGCCTTTATATGCAGCTCAAACACAGGCATGTTCAATTTAATTTATGGTGACAGAAGGCCAGACAGTGGGTGCCCAGGGATGGGAGGCTAGTGAAATCCAATTCAAGCCTGAAGTTTTTGGTCACAGTCACATGCCAACACTGGTTTCTTCACTTTAACAACTATTTAATGGTAATGGCAAGATGCTAACATTAGGGAAAACCAAGTGCAGGGAGCAGAGGAATTCTGTACTGTATAACATTAGCAATATTTTTGAAAATATAATTTTGTCTCAGGGTCTCCCTATAGAGTTCAGGCTGGCCTGAAACTTGAGGTGATCTTCCTGCTTCAGCCTGCCAAGTTCTGGGATGACAGGCACGGGTCACTGTGCCCGGCTGAAAATAGAAATTTATTCCAGAAATTTATATAAAAGAAAAAAAATCACTGATTCTGACCCAAAATAAATCTCCTCCTTAAAACAAACAAATGAAAAGCTAAAGTCATCAAGCAGAATACTTAGATCTGTATGTTTCACTGGGGGGTAAATGATTGCATAATAAACTACTGGGGAAGGGAGCAAGCACTTAAGATACCCCCAAAGTGCCAGGAGCCAAGCAGCACCCACAGGGGGCACAGCTGGATGGGCGGCACCCTCACTGGGCCAGGGTCGTGAAAGAAGCCACCTTGTGCTCGTGCATCTTCCTGTCACGGGCAGCAACAGAGTCATTGCTGTAGGCCTCGGACTCTGCCCTCAAGGGAGTTGGCACCTGAATTCTGGACTCTGATTTCCCTCCTGAGCCAGCGACAGTGGCACAGGCATGGAATCCCAGCACTCAGAAGCCTGAGGCAGGAGGAGCGCCGGCTTGAGGCCCGCCTCACAGGCTCCAGGGGGCCAGCGATGAGTCGGGGGCCCCTCCTGGAGCACCCAGGGAGCCCCTCAAGCCGAGAAGGAGCAGGATCACTTCTGCTGGCCCTTAACTGTGTGCGAGTGAGGCCGACAAGGCAAGAGTCCCGTTGAGGGCTAAGGGCCAGCCTGGGGCAGGCTGGTCAGGGTGGCAGGAGGGGAGGAGTCCAGGGAGAGGGCAGAACACAAGAGAGATGGTGCTGAGATCGAGCCATGAAGTTGTGGTTACACACATTCTGAAGCAGAAAATGTGTGAGAAGCCAATATGTCCGACTTGTGTAGACCCTGCTTCTGTGCAGCTCAGCCCTGCTCGCTCGCTCTCTCTCTCTCTCTCTCTCTCTCCCTCTCTCTCTCTCTCTCTCTCTCTCTCTCTCTCTCTCTCTCTCTCACACACACACACACACACACACACACACACTCAGCCAGAGCAGGGCACTGAGTCTGGCTGAGCAATCCTGCACCCTTATATTTAAGAAACATATATATCCACATTGGCAAGGCGGGGCCCACACGACTTCGATTTCAATTGTATCTGTTTCCACAGAACAAGGTGCACCAGCTCCTAAAAGGAGCTTCGGGCTCCAATGTTTTGCCTTTTCCCAGAAGAACTGCTGCTTTTAGAAATGCTGGGTGTGGCCAGGAGACAGCCCAGGCGGACGGGTCTGAGCTGTGGCTCCCTAGAAGCAAGTGTTATACAGAGAGGAGAAAGAAACCCGGCTTGTGCTACCGCCAGACATCACCGTGTTGTGACTTACAACAGCATCCACTGTATTTTGTTTCATCACAGCTGCCAAAAGGGGAAAAAAATTGGATGACCATGCTAACGTCTCCTCTTCAGGTGAAATCTGTGATTCGGGTGTGTGGCTATAAAATACATCACTAGTTGCTTTAAACTTGTCTCTACTGATGAAAATACATGGTGGGGCTTGAAGGGGCAACATAACGAAACCAGCCCGAAGGCAGCATCCGAGCCTCGTGAAAACCCATAATGTGACAGTGCAGTTTCTTTTTCCCTAAGAGATGACAGTTAATTCCAGACCAAGAAGGCTGTCAAAAATGCTTAGTTCTGCTCCACTTGAGTTAATTACCGGCCCGGGGGCAGGCTGCCCTCCACTCCCCTGCTAATGGGGCTGGGCTCCAGGTAAAAAATCCATTTGCAACAATGTTTTTGTTGCTCCAGATCTAATTTATTGAATATCAAATATTTATGCCAATGCAATTAAAGTGACAAGACTGCTCTCCTTTCTCCCTTGTCCCCGTCTTAGGCAAGCCCAGGCTGGCTGACAGAATCCTTTATCCAGGCCACAGTGGCGAGAGTTTTGTTTGAGCTTCCAACGCAAGAGCTTCAGAGCCTCTTCAACCCACAAAGCCCCGTGGGATCATTTCCCCTCTTCTTGCTTCGGAGCAGCCGCACGACAGGTGACGGAGGGAGGGCTGAAGAGCCGAGGCAAGAGGTCCACTTGTGGGTTCAGCCTAACCAGTGTTCACTCCAGCCCGCCCCTCGGAGTCAGCCCCAGGACTTGGGCTGCAGGTGAGCAGGTGGACAGGCTGGCCCCTGTCCCCAGCGACTGCCTGGCCTAACGTGAAGATGACTCCAGACACACGTAGAAGAGTGACAGACTCTGACAGGACAGAAAACCCAGGGAGACTGCAGAAATTAAGCCCTTACAGACCCGAGATCTGATAGGCTCCAAGTTTAGCGGTCACCCAAGGCCCCTCCCACCTAATCAAACCCAACTGCAGTGTGTGCCAGATCCAGTCATATCTATTTGATCTTTTTCCAAAATCGTAGCCACCCACTGAGAGGACCTCAGGATCTGGAGCTCTGAGGTAGCGCCCTTGTAACAGCCTCCAGACCCCAGCTTTGTCTTCTTGGGTCTCCTGTAGTCACAAGACTCAGGATTTGACATCTGTCCCAGAGAGAAATGACAGGTAAAGATGTACCAATGCACAGTCTTCTGGGTCTTCCCCCCAAGGGGGGGCCTGAACATGTGACACGAAATTGCATTTGGCTAAAGAAAGATTTTACTTTTCCTCTCTTCCCTGAAGCTGGTGAACTTGGCAAAGCCATGGCCAACAGATAACAGAAAGTCACCTAGAGTGGCTCCCTGAGCTGTGCTGAGCCCTGGTTGGCGGGTCTTCCAGAAATCTTGCTGCCTGTAGCCCCCTCTCCCTCCCCATGTGGAACAAAGGCTTTTTCTTGGGTCTGAATGGGGTTTCAAGTGAGAGACCAAGACAGACCACACATATAAAGGCTTCTAAGAGGGGGAATATAGGACATGGTGTTCAAAGAACAAAAAGCAAATTGATTTTTTTGAATTGGAAAGGAATGAGCCCTGGGAATATAGGATAAATGAAGTAGTCTAAGCATGGGTTTTAAAATGCCACGTCATGGATAAATGTGCAACATGGCCCATGTCCACAGCGTGTTGGGGAACAAAATGACATGTTAGTTGTCCACTTGCTTTCCATAAATTGTAGCTGTTATATTTTAGAAGAAAATAGATTATGGAACCCATCTTTTTAGAATAGTTTATAAACCGAGAATTTTGATTAATATCCTTTCTGTTCTCTTTGAACACACTGTGGCCAACTTTGACACGGACTGTTTAGCTATTCTTCATTTTCTGCTGATCAGACCCACTGTGCTTTAGGTTTGAAGCTTTGTGATCAACTTTTATGGTCAGAGGGTTGTTGTCTGAGTGTGGGCAGAAGGGGGCTGGTATTTCTGTTCCTTTCTATGCCTCAGGTATCACTCAGTTCAAAGACATTATCACACCCCACCTAAACCTGGCCATAATCTTTTAGCTGTGTGCTCTGTCTTCGGTTTCCTTTGCTTAAAGTCATCTTCCTCTTGGCTATTCAAATCACAGCATCATATTCACATGTAAAACTAATTGTAAAAGAGCTTCTTCCATAGCCAATGTGACAGAATAAGAAGTAAGAGGTAAAATTGTTGGGCAGAAAGAGGCAAATTTAGCATTATTTTCAGAATATATAAATATATATTTATTATATATAATATATAAATATATATTCTGAAAAAATATATATATATATATTCTGAAAAAAAAATATATATCCCAACATCCTAAAAAATTATAGAAAAGCTACTCAAACTAATGAAAAATGGTCTGATACAAAGTATAGTCATATAAAACAGTAACTTTCCTATATGACAATGGCCAAGTAATAATATAATACAAAAGCCTGGCCATAAAATACACCTAGCTACCTTGCGAACATCTGCTTGAGAGCACATTGTAAACCTCAGTGCAAAAGCAGAGCTGGGGGGGTTCCATTCGAATCTGCTCCTCGCTAATTCAGTGACGGGCTCCGCCATCTACCTGTCTGAACGGGAGGAACCCTAGGATTCCTTCTTACCTCCTCCCAGCCGTGTGCACCCCATCTATCACCAAGCCCTGAAACAGTACCTTGAAGGGTCACCCGCTTGTCTGTCCACTCCACTGCCTCTAATCTCCCACCGCCCAACCCGCACCTGGATGCATCTTGATTTCCCTCTCTCGAGGGCTCCTGACCTGCCATATGTGTCTCCCCAATGCAGTCAAGAGGAGCCTTTGAGCCTTTAAGCTAAATTATGCCCCACCTTTCTGCCCACTGACCACCATGCCATCCTCACCAAGCATACACTGCTTGGCGCCCCACAGTCCTTGATGACCCTTCTAGCTTTGACTCGACCTGACCCCTTCGCCTCCTCACTCCTGTCTCCGCCACACTGTCCTGCTTGAGGCTCCTCCAGAGCTCCCAATCTCTTTCCTACCTCATGTCTTTCAGTCTATATTCGCTACTGGTCATAAGAATCATTTGACTTTCCAAGAAAGTTGGGCAACATTGGGGGATGGGAAGACTAAGTCCTTGTCGCAGATCTCCCTGGCTCCCTGGGCCTCTGCTTCCCCAGCTGCCACAGGAGTGGTTCAACTGGGGGTTCTCTCTGGTGTCCTGTGAGCTGAAGTTTCCAGAGCAGTGACAGCAGCTGAGCTGGTTGAGGAAGAAAGAGAAGCAGGGAAAAGAGCCCAGGGAGGTAGCACAGAAAGAAAGCCACTTCCAGGTTATTTAAGACACTGAGTGCCATCCCTTTATTCTTATCACCAGAACAAGTCAGATTAAATCTTCAAGGGACTCGATACCATGCTAATAGTCTTGTCATAAAGAGAGAAAAAGCAAGTAACTTGTGGTATTTAAATATTAAGTAGACACACTATATTGAAAACTTGATGCCAATCCATGAAAATAATTCACAACATCCAAAGCCAAGAAGAAGGAAATTTATTCATCCATGTAAACAGCTTCTAGCTAGCCAAAGAAAGGGACATGTTGGCTGCTTTTTCTCCTGGCTTCCACAGACTCCCAGTTGCCTACTCAAATCTGTCTGACTAATAGAACTTTGGTTTCACTTGGGGAAGCCACATTTTCCAGCCTCCTGTGCCAAGAGGAGCGGCTACATAGCATGTCTGGCAAGTGATAGGTAAGAAGGAATCTCCATGTGGACTGTAGGGAAATGTCACTGAAGGCAGCACCCACTCAGCTGGCACATGTTTTCCTCTGCTCTTTGCTTTTTGCAACTCTGAAGCTTTCGTCCTATTCTCCAATCATCTTGTGACCCTGAGGCACAGGTCAAGAGAATTAGAAACCTCCATTTAAATTCCATCTCTGCCCCCTGAAAACTGCAAAACTGGATAATTCATTTAACCTCTCTGAGCCTCACTGTTGTTTGTGAAATAAGACTCATAATGTTTCACTGTGATATTGTTAAATTAATTGAAAGTTTTTATTACACACAAGTAATACTGCTTCATGAATTATGTATCTCTGGTGTGTTAGGTTGTTTCTCGTGTACCCCTCTTCCTTATTTGGTGAGTAATGTTTTTTTTTCTTCCTTCTCTAAATCTGAAACACTTTAAAAATTAGAAGGCTGTGTTTCCACATGACGTGTTTTCATTAGGGGAATGTCTGTTTTCTTGACACGATGCCAATCCATTTTGTTATCAGGTGCAGCCAGAGGTCCTTTTGCATAGTCTGGCTGTAGGCCCATCCAAGTTAACTTATATTCTCCAACTTGGGCATCAGTTTTTTCAAACTAAACCACACATTTCAGGATTATGCTCCTTTAAAAAATCTATTGGGTCTATGTTATTGAGCATTTGGTGAGAACCATCACTAGAATTCCACACCCTTCAAATGTAGGCATTTCCTTAAATTATCTTTTGATGGTGCTTTCCCTTTTATTTTCAGTGTCCTCTCCTTTTTCACTTATCATTTGGATGTTGGAACTCCCAGTCTGTCTCTGATTCTCTTCTCTTTTACTCTCTTGCTTCACATCTTTTTTGTACTTACCAGTTTTTTAAGGTGTTGACTCCACCTTATCATCCAGATCTTCTGTTGAATTTTCCACTGTTTAGCATTTTTGTGCCCTTGGATTTCTGTTGTTTTTCATATTCTCTCCATTCTGTGTGTTTATTACCATTTTTTATTCATTTCATAAGTGCCATACCTTTTTTTTTTTTTGAGTCAGAGTCTTGCTTTGTAGTTCAGGCTGGCCCTCAGCTCACTATGTAGCCCAGGCAAGCCTGGAACTCAGCAATCCTCCTGCCTCTGCCTCCCGAGTGCTGGGATGACAGGCGTCAGCCACCACGCCCGGCACTGTGGTATGTGGTATTGATCGCTGATGGGCGTGAGTCACCACGCCCAGCATTGTATGTGTTTACCAGGGATCAAACTCAAGGTCTTGCGCTTGTGAGGCAGGCAGGCGCTGGAACCACTGAGCTAAATCTCCGGCCCCATACCTTTTTGTCTTGTATTATTTCTCTGAGAATTTAATGCTATGAGATTTTTTCTCCCTGCATAGTCTAACTGTTCCAAGTTGCTTTTGTGTTCTTGCTTGTTTGTTGGATCTCTGTCCTTTATAGTAGAGGCCTCCTTAACTGCTAAGTAGCCCTTGGTTTTCTGTTCACACTTAACATACTTAAAATACCCAAAACTGAGACCTCTGAGCTTGTTGACTATGAGATTCACACAAGAATCAAAACAGTAAAAACTAAAATAAACTATTATATAATGATGAAAAAGAAGAAAGTCATGAAGGAAATCTCATGGGATGAGTTAAAGCAAGTTTACAGGCTGTTGAGGACATCTAGATAGGCCCGAAGCCCCGGTGGTCATAGGTAGAAAATTTCAAAGGTGGCTCTATTAGGGTATGTAAACATGGTTTAAGGGTGTCATACTGGGATTAAGGGTGTGGATAGCAGAACCCCCACCCTGGGTAGAGGTAGCACCATTCAAAAGGCTAGGAGGCTGAATGGGTAAGAGAGAAGGCAGGCTTCTGCTCCCCGCCTTCTGCCTGCCATGGACTGTTTCTCCTCTGCCATGCACCCTACCTTGAAACAAGCCAACTTTGGCCTGAAACCTCTACAACCTGTAAGCTAAAATAAACCTTTCCTCCTTTAACTTATGGGTATGAGGTATTTTGTCCCAGCAATAAGAAAGTAATTAAATTGCAAACAAATTTACAATCTTAAATATCTTTATAGTCAGTCAGAAAAGAATGGAAATAGATAAAATAGATATTCTTTCAAATAGTTTTCATTTAAATAAAAGTTCAAAGTAACTAGGGAAAAAAAGCTGGAAAACAGTGAAAAACAAACATCACAGTTGATAATCTTAACAGTTAGAAAACAGTAGAATTAAATAAATTTTAGAATTGGTTTGTGAAATAGCCTTGCTTCCACCATCATACACCATTATACATTACCTAATGTAATGTCAAAGGGAAACCATGGATTTAGAAACTCTTGCTTACAGTCTAAAACCTCAGCAAAATAGATCATTTCCTGAGAAAATATTACATCCAAAAATTTCCTCAAGAAACTGTATATTATCCAAATATATAATGAAGGGAAAATTTAAAGAAATCTTTTATATTACCTTTATAATGGCTTCCAGCCTCATATAATTTTATAGGTGAGTTCAGTCTTTCCCAGAGCTAATAATTTCTATGAAACAAAAACCCTTCAGGGCATTTTTCTTCAAAAAGTGATAAAAAATATTACTTTGGAAAGATGAAATCTAACATTTTACAAAACTAGAAAAACTACTGACATAATGTTTCAGATGAACTGAAAACTACTAAGTTGAGTAAAAGATGTCAGACACAGAGAAGCACAAACTGTATTATCTGATCTATATGAAGTTCAAGAGAAGACCAACTATTCTCTGCTGATACATATCAGAAATGTGGTTGCTGGGGGTGAGGAAAAAGGGACTGAGGGAATTTTTTAGATCCATGAAAATATGCCTTATCTTGATTTTGATGTTAGCTACTGAGATGTGAAAATTTGCCAAAATTCATCAACCCATCCACCTAAAATTTGTTCACTTTACTACACACAAATAATATCTCAATAATGCCCTATTAAGAAGGAAAAAAAATCACTTTGTTACTGTGACCTAAAAAATTGCCCACAGAAAAAGCCAACTGCGCCTTATGCGTCATATATGCAAAATTACTAAACTAAGTAAATATAATCCAACACAATCTTGGGATAGATTAGAAGAAGAATACATCAAAAAATTGTAAGGTTGTTTTAATACTAGAAGTTTATTACCATCATAATTCAAAGAAGAAAAACATTATAATACTGCTGAAATTAATGTAAAAGTTCATCTAAGTAAACTCAGATAAAGAGATAATACCTTAAAATGATAAATAATATCTATCTCAAATTGAAAAGCCCAAATTATCCTTAACAGTGACAGACAAGAAGCCGCCTCATTAATGCCAGGCACAATGCGAGAAGGGTCACTACTCCCGGTGCTGTGTACCATTGTTCTGAAATTTCTAAGCAATGTGAAAGCACCAAAAATACAGTGATATGACTCACAACTGTGAGAGAGAAAGCGAGAAAGCATCATCTTCAGCCCGTGATAATATTATCTTTCTAGAGAACTCAAAAGGGCGACTGAAAAACAATATTATGATTGGTTAAAAAATAAACACACAGAAGCCAGCAGGATGTGCACTGAGGCACTGTTACCACAAACAGCTGGAAACCACCTAAGCAGCCCACGAAGGGCCCTGAGTAAGCAGAAGTGCGCCAGCTCCATAGAACACTACCAGGCACTTACAAGAAAGATTAAAACACGAAGTGAAAAAAATGCAGAACATTCAGTGCTGTGTGCTCCTTGTATTGTCCCGTTTGGAAACATCCTCCCTGACTACAGGAACACAAACCACCCAATTTAAAAAATGAACAATGGGGTCGGGGATTTAGCTCAAGTGGTACCACGCCAACCTTGGCCGCACAAGGGCCAGAGATCGATCCCCAGTACCTCAAAAAAAAAAAAAAAAAAGAACAGTGGACTTGAACAAACATTTATCCAGAAAAGATATGCATGCATCAGAATAGGAGACAGAGACAGAGGCTGAGAAAAGTGCACAAGTATTGGTGAAATCGGGGCCCTGTGCGTGTGGGTGGAAAGGTAAAGCAGGGCAGTCACTATGGAAAAGTGTGGTAGTTCCTCAAGCAATTAAAAATAAAACTACCATATGATCCAATAAATTCCATTTCTGAGTAGACATGCAAAAGAACTGAAAGCATCTCACAGAGATATTTGTACAGTCAGGTTCACAACAGCACTACTCACGATAGCCAAAATGGGGAAGCAACCCCATTATCCCTCAGTGGAGGAATAGATAAACAAACCACATACTTCTCAGCCCTCAGAGGGGAGGAAATTCTGACAGACACTACAACAGAAATGGACCTTGAGGATATTATACTAAGTAAACTAGACAGGAAAAGACAAATACTGTATCCACTTACATGAGGTATTTCGAATAGACGAAATCACAGAAACTGGAAGTAGAGGAGCAGTTTGTTGCCCTGGGCTGGGGGTGAGAGAAATGAAGAATTAGTGTTTAAGAGGTTTCTGTTTAACATCACAAAAGAACGTTCTAGAGGCAGATGGTGTTGATGGTTGGACAATGTAAATGTTCTGACTGCCACTGAAAAACACTTGCACTGGTAAAAACGGTAAGTTTTATGTTTATGTGCATTTTACCAGATTGAAAGAATTGCAGGAAGCATACTAGTCTACATTGCTCAGGAAAATATGGATATGAAAGTTACCTCCCGACCTCAGGACTCAGCTGCTGATGGGAGATGAAGGCATGGAGACTGGGAGAGATATGAGGGACTAAGGAACAGAGGCCCCCAGGGAAAAAGACTCTCCATGTGACAGCCCGACTCACCGTGCCAGAAACAGTCCCCAAATTCCCCTCCAGTCAGTCCTCCACCTCTGCCCTCTGCAACCACTTCTCTGACTTCTGTCACCAGAAATAAGCTTTGCACCTTTATGTAACAGAATCATAGATTTTTCTTCAGGTTTTCCTGGTCTCCCTCGGAAAACTGGCTGCCTGAGGGGTCAGGAGCCTCTAGAGGACCATCCCAACCTAACCACAGCTGAGGATCACACAACTTTGTATGCTCCACGCGAGTCAGGAGGGCAGCCTCTTGAGCAGACGCCCAGAGGATGGCACAGTGGGGCAAGTTCTCTCAGTTCCCAGCCAACACACAGCGGCACCTGCAGCGCAAGGTGTGGGGAGACACAGGGCTCCTTAGCCTCAGCGCTGCTGGCATTTGGGCTGGGATAACTCTTCAGCTGTCCTGGGCCTGGAGGGTGTTTAACAGCCTCATTGGTCTCCAGTTATGACAACTAAAATTACCTCCAGACGGCACCGAATGTCCTCTGGGAGACACGATCTTGGAAACCACTGTGATAATGACAGGTACATAGCTGGCTAGATAGATGTGACAGCTGGGTAGATAGCCACAGATAAATGATAGCGAGATAGATGGTTGATGATTAATAGAGGATAGATGATAAATATAGATAACAGATACCAATATAGATTGATTGATTGACAAATGATAGGTAGGTAGACATTTTATCTAGGAATAAAATCATTAAGATATAAACAGAAGTCTTTAAAGCAGTAAGGAGATTTTACAAAAGCATTTCTTAAAAGATCCACAGTTACAGAGCAGCCCCCCACCCTGAGAGGGGAAAACAGTGGTACAAATCTATTGATTCTACTTGAGGCCAGGCAGTTGCAACTAAAACTTGGCTTGCAACTTTCTTAAAATTGTAAAAACTCATCTAAAGTACGAATGGAAAAATAAACATGGAGAATAATAAAGGAATTTTTCAAAGATATAAATAATAGATTTTATCTACCAAATATGAAGTGGGCTGTAAAATCATACTAACTACACAGTGAGGAAGAACAGACCTAACTATGAAAGAATAAAAAGCCTGAAAACAGGCCTAAATGTATGGAAGAATTTTGTATTGATTCAACTGGCATTTGAATTAATGAGGAATTGTGTGGAATGCTCAATAAATGATGCAGGAACAATTCATTAACAATTTGGAGCAGGAAAAAAATTCAAGGCCTCATGCCATGCATCAAAATAAATTTCAAAAGAACCAAAGAGTTATTATTTTAATTAAGCCATAAAAACTGGAATAAAATATAGACTAATATTTTTCAGCTGTCAGGAGAAGAATGGCTTTCCAAAGCAGAAGGGTAAAAACTAGAAGAAGAATTCAAAAGAGAAACACGACATTAATATGCCAACTTGCTATATATGAGGAAGTACTGCAAAATTAATTCAGAAAAACTATTTGCCTGAAAATATCAAAAATTTGCTCTTCATCAATGTGAAGACAACAGTTCATGGTCTCTGCTTCCAGTGAACCAAGAACATGGCTTTCAATTCACAGGAGATGAAGAAGTTCATTGGGAAAACAAGGTCACAGACAGACAGGAAGGATTTGTTCTGGTGTTCAGTTACATCAGAGAGTTATTGCTGTCAACAATATCATGTCATATGACTCAAAATAAAGAGGATTTGAACGTTTTCATCATAAGAAATGATATATGTTGGAGGTGATGTTCAACCCAAATAATCTTGAGTTGATCAACACACAAAATAAAAATGTTCTAAAACATCATGCTGTACCCTATAAAGATGTACAATTACTTGTCAATAAAAAAATTTAAAAAGAGTGTACACCTGTCTTTCCAATGTGAGTTTTTAAATTCTTTTGGGTATATTCCTAGCAGGGGTATAGCAGGGTCAAATGGGACCCGTAATCCTAGTTTTCTGAGAAATCTCCACACAGATCTCCACAATGGTTGCACAAGTCTGCAATCCCACCAACAGTGTAGAAGGGTTCCTTTCTCCCCACAGCCACACCAGCATTTATCGTTGG
>PVIC010004790.1:0-60798 GCA_004025085.1 Thryonomys swinderianus | reverse complement strand
ACATATAATGCTGGGCGTGGAGACACGCCCACCAACAATCAACACTGCATACCACAATGCCGGACGTGGTGGCTCACGCCTGTCATCCCAGCACTCGGGAGGCAGAGACAGGAGGATTGCTGAGTTCGCGGCGGCTTGCCTGGGCACCATAGTGAGCTCAGGGCCAGCCTGAACTACAAAGCGAGACCCTGTCTCCAAAGAGCAAAAAAAAAAAAAAAGTCTTCTTGAGGCTGGAGATTTAGCTCAGTGGTTCCAGTGCCTGCTTAGCAAGCGCAAGGCCCCTGGTTCAATTGCTGGTAACCATATACCACAGTGCCGGGCGTGGTGGCTCACGCCTGTAATCCCAGCACTCGGGAGGCAGAGGCAGGAGGATTGCTGAGTTCAAGGCTTTCCTGGGCTACACAGTGAGTTTAGGGCCAGTCTGAACTACAATGTGAGACCCTGCTTAAAAAAAAAAAAATGTCTTCTAAGGCAAAAGATATTGGGCTGTGATCAGTAATTTTTTATTTTATTAATTATTTCTGATTATGAAACTTTGTTTTCTAAATTATTAAAGAAGTTCTTATATATTTTTTAAAAAGTTAGGCTATACAAATTGTATATCCATACAGAAATCATCTTTAGCTGACCTACAACTGCTTTTAAGCAAACTAGTAGTTCAGTATTACCACATAACCTGCCTCCCAGGTACAGATACCAACACAGTGGTAAACTGATGTTGATTTTAGGCTAAGATTTAACAGTTCACTCAATTGTACAAGTTTATGAGACCTTAGAAAATATCTGACTAAATAATATTCATGTTCCAAAGAAAAAGCTTGACTTAGTCCTGTCAGGATACTGTAACAAAAACAGGGTAAGAGTTACTAGATAATTTACACAAAATATATATTTAATTCTCACTGTTTTAGATAATCCAAATTGGACATCAATGTGTCAGCAGATTTAGTGCCTTGTGAGGGCCCACTTCCCGCTTCATTGCCAGTTATCTTCTTTCTGTCTCTGTGTGCTAGAAGGGGCAAGGGAGCTCTCTGCATTCACTTTGTATGCACTAATTCTCCTTGTTAGGGTTTCACCTTCACAATCTAAGCGCTTTCTAAGGGCCTCATATCCAGAAACCATCTCATGGTGGGTGAGAGTTTCAACATATAAAGTTTGGGAGCACCCACACTTTCGGTCCATACCAAGATCATGTTCCAGTAAATCAAATAACCTTTATGATGTTCTAAAATAAACCACATTTAGGTTTTGCTAATTAAGTGATCATCTCAGTTAACCTTAATTAAATTTTCATAATGTGGTCATAGAAATCAAAGGAAAGCATATTCTCATCATTATGTGGTTAAAATCTAGATGAACGCACAGTATAATACAAACAAACAAAAATCTTATAAGATAGATATCATAAGTCAGAGTCTCCCAGAAGGACATCCTGAAAAAATTTATACTTATACATTTTGAAATTATAATTTAAATTTTAAGGATAAAGGCTGAAATACCATGCTCAACTTTTTTTTTTTTTTTTTTTTTGAGACAGGGTCTCGCTTTGTAGTTCAGGCTGGCCCTGAGCTCACTATGTAGCCCAGGCAAGCCTCAAACTCAGCAATCCTCTGCCTCTGCCTCCTGAGTGCTGGGATTACAGGTGTGAGCCACCACGCCCAGCAATACCATGCTCAACTTTTGATAGATGAAGTCCACCTGATTCCTCCAAAGAAAAATTAATTTATTATTTAATCACAACTATAATTTGGGTTTTCTCAGTACAATCACTTCATGTATGTAGAACACTTGTTTGCAAATTTATAATTTCCCTGGCACACCCCAGCATGCAATGAACACTGAAGGCTACAATTGGGGCAAGTGTACATGAACAGATAAAACACAATTCCAACTTTCAAAACTTACTCTTGAAAATTATTTATAGGACACTCAAGTCATTTTTACATCTTAGTTAAGATGTTGAACTGTCATCTGATTATCAGTCTACTCCAAAATTACCATATGTCAATTTGAGGGACTAGAGATCAAACATTCAAAGTGCTGTCTTTCTAAAAGACTGAATAAAATAGTTCAGCTGCATCTCAAGGGCCTAGCAGAACCTAACAGGCTCCAAGGACCCAGTAGGATGAACAATGGTGCAGCATTTTAAGTAGGAGCCAATTAATTACTTAGTGGATACAGAATCCTAAATGTGAAGAATGACCAAAATCAAATCTTCATTTTTATAACTGTATAAATGTGATCCAAATATATCCACAATTAGTTTTTTTTCCAAAAGAAACATGGTATAAATAAGCAAATTACATCTGCTCACTGATATGTATGAAATCCCTAGATGTCTCACTGGGCTTAATTATAGACATACACAGTAATAGAGTTTTAGTATAAAATGTAGCCACTTTATCTTTTGCACATAACATGTTGCACTACTGACTGATATTAGAGAACAATGTGCAACATTACAGTGTTAACTAGATCACATCCTTCCTTTTAAATGACATTGATATCAATGTCATCATCCTTGTCAGGTTTTGGTTTTAATTTTTAGTATATTGGAAGTCTTCAAATAAACCAGCACACTGTTCTCATCTTCATCTTCTTATTCACTTCCAGAAGTGTCTTCCTTGGCCTCTTTCAACCATTTTACAAATGACTCCACTTTGACAAGAATCTCTTTGGCAAGTTCTTTTGAAATGTACTTCTTAGAGGCCGTTTCTGACTAGTTTATGATGACCTCCTTTTCTGAAAGGTTTGCATCATACATCTCCCTCAAGATAATAAGGGATTGTGGAGAGGAGCTGAGCTCGATGCCTCTCCACCACACATTAAAGACCACGAAGAAGGTACCATGAACGTTTTTGTTGTTAGGACAGAGTCAAAGGAAATGGTGCCTATATTACTTGATTTATTCTCCAATCTTCTTATTAAAAAGGACTGCAATTAAAACAAGAGGGCTCTTGGACCAGAGATTTAGCTCAGTTTTTCCAGCACCTGCCTAGCAAGTGCAAGGTCCCTGGTTTGATCTCCAGTAACCACATACAATAATACCCGGCATGGTGGCCACACCCACCAGCAATCAGTACCACATACCACAAATACCAGGTTTGGTGGCTCAAGCCTGTTATCCCAGAACTCAGGAGGCAGAGGCAGGAGGACTGCTGAGTTCAAGGCTTGCCTGAGCTGCATAGTGAGCTCAGGGCCAGCCTGAACTACAAAGTGAGACCTTGCCTCAAAACAAAAACAAAAACAAAACAACAACAACAAAAAAGCAAGAGGGCTCATGACTTTTACATCTAGTCTTTCCATTTGAGCAAATAAGGGGGTAAGGGAGCACAGGAGAAGTAGAGGGAGGAGCTGTCCCAGTAACATCTATGTCCATGCCAGTAGCACCAACCCTGTTGACCTCTGGAATGCTCTTGCTCTGACTCCAAAGTTTGTTGCATATTGAGTTAGTAAAGAGTATGCTCAGGATAACACCAGTAAGAGCAGACATACCAGAATTGAACAAAGAAGGCAAGCTATATCAGGTGAAGCCTTACCCTGAGCTTATGAGAAGCTGTGGAGTAGAAGTAATAGCTCAGAGTTCTCTTTAACTTTTAGCAAAGAAGTCAACTTTCTACATTCCCACAACAGCCACTGACTTTGTGTCACTCTGGTTTGAGAGACATTGGGAGAACAAGAGGGAGAGTAGCCCAAGACTTTTCTTCTTCCAGGCAAGAAGACTGAAGTATGCAAGACCAATTTATTTAGGGCAGAGGTGTAATCCTTTAGCAACATACCATGTAGAAAAATAAAGATGAGCATAAAGTTAATGAAGGGGATCTGAGATTAGGGAGGCAGGTGAACATTTACTCTTAAAATAGACACTTTATTGTCTAGTGGCGTAGTCACGTGCTTCATCACTGGCACAAAATACCTGACACCCACAACTAAAAGGAGGAAAGTCTATTTTGCCTCAATTTGGAAAGGTTTCAGATCATAGTTGGCCAGCTCTAAGACAGAGAGGCATGCCAGAGAACCTTGGAAGAGACAAAGCTATTTGTGTTACAGAAGCAGGAAAGCAGAAAATGAAAAAAAGTCAGGGAGGGAAGCCATGCCCCAGTGACTCACCTGTTCCAACGAGACCCCAGCGTCCTTACAAAGCAGTTGGCTATCAACTCTCTGATTAATGTAGTACCCTCATGATCCAGGCACCTCCCCAAACATTTGACATATGATTGCAGGAGGCTGTGGGGGGATGTCTAAATATGAATCACAATATTCTGCCCCTGAATTCCAAAAGATTCATGTACATCTATTTATGGAAAATGTGTTTTGTTTGTTTCTAATAGTTGCCTAAGTCCTCACCATTTTGGAATTGCTGAAAAGTCCAAGTCCAAAGTCTCTTCTGAGACTTAAAGCAAATTCTTAGGCATAAGACCCTATACAATTAAAAGAGAAAGAGAAGCATTACTGACCTACAGTGTAGCAGGAAAAACATTACCATTCAAAAAGGCAGGAACATGGGCATAGAAGGGAAAGGATCAAAATAATACTGAAACACAGCAGAACAAATGCTGAATCCTGTAGTATCATAGGTTGCACATGGAGCAAGTTGTGGTCATGCGATATGAACTCGGAAAGGTTTGAGTAGTACCAACACTCTGGCTTTGCAGACATCTGTATCCATCATGCCTTTGTGGTTGGGATGGGTTTGGTCATTTGTTGCTATTTCCCTCAGACATTCTGCATTTTTGGCTTCTCAAAATGTCTGAAGTCTCCACTGGACTTTTGGCTCTATTTTCACAGCTTCATGCACTACACTTAAGGAGCACAACACCTTACCTTCCAGGCCCTCTTCTATAACCCGATTGGAAGTCTTCCTAATCTCACAACTCTTACATTTCACATACTTTTAAAACCAGCAGCACATGAATGGCACCAATGTCTGCTGCCAGATCGAGCAATAGCCAGGCTGCCTTATGTCACGTGCAGAGGTCTCCGTACCTGAATGGTTGAGCATTGTGAGTGTAATCTCACGGAATATGTGCCCTAAGCAGCCACTCTTTTGGAGCCCAATGCCCCGGAGCTCTCTTCTTAAAAAAAAAGTCATTCACTTTTGCAATTTTTAGCCTGAGAAAACCACCTTTTCAAGGTCTACCATGTTGACTATAAGTTTTTTTTTATTATTATTTCATTTCCTTTGCCCTCAACCTATTTATTCACATGCCCTACTGGCATTTTCCTGTTGTTCTATCCAAAGTACTTGGCTTCTTTTTAAAGCTAATGTTTTCAGGAACCATGATCTTCTCTGATACAATTCATAGGCTCTTTTGTCCAGTAAAACTGAAAACATTTTAAATGAGTTTTCGCTCTTGATTTTCAGTTAAACTTGGCTAAGAGCCCATAAGGGTATATATGTCTCAAACCTAATGATGGGCTGCCATGAAATTTCCTTGGTCATCTTTATTAGTCTGTTGCCATTAATCTCAGAACATGAGCAAAATACAGACAAATTTTCTGTCAGAGAATAACACATAAGATCTCCAGTCCAACTGCCAAAGGAGTCTTTCTTCCAAAATGAAGCGTATTGAGCTGGGTCTTTATTATTTCTATTTCTCTTGATTCTGGCCTTCTGAGCTCTGACCAGAATCCTCCCATCAAAGTTGGTTTACAACAGCCCATGCCTTCTCATATCCACATGTTCAAACCTTTCCACTTTTTTTTTTTCCACAAACCACCTCCAAAGACTTCTGAGTCACAACCCTGGCAATAACCTCACTTGTCTGCTACCAAAATCTGCCTTACTCACTTTCCATTTCACTGGAGGAAAACAGCAGACACTTGAAACTTAAATAAGGCAAAGTATTTTTCTGGATATGTCTGTACAGTTTTAGAGGATTCAGTCCATAGTCAACAGGCTTCAAGACAGCGCAACATCACAGAGGGGCATGGCAGATGGAATGTGTTATTTGCATCATGATATTGGGGAAGCAAAATGAAAGGAGCAGAAGATAGAGACAGACCTTTACAAACCATGCACCCATTGACTTACCTCCTCTTCTATGTCCCACATCAGAACAGCACTCAGCTATAATCTCACAGATGAGTATAGTGCCCACATGATTAATCACCTCCCTAGAGTCCCACCTATGATTATGTATGGGACATCTAGATATAAACCATAATATATGGAAAATACAGATATTATAGACAGAAAACTATGTCTTCAGGGTTTGATTCTACTCCTCAGGCATGGAGGGCAAGTAACATGGGAAATCTTTTACACAGATGTTATGAACAAGTCTCTTTGAGTTGTATTCCCAAACCCTAGCATAATGCCTGACACATAGATGAAATTCATTTATTGAACAAATAAAACTACTAAATTTATATATCTCAGAGGAATTAGGCTTGTTGTATTTTGTTATTGCTTGTTTTTGTGGTTATTTTTATTTTTTATTCCTATTATACACAACTTCACTTCTATGGTTTTAATTCAGAACTTGCTAGAACACTGACTATTGCTACTCCAAAACTCAATGTGGGATAAACATTCACATCATAAATGAGGACACTTGGCATCCAATCTGCCAAGGAGAAATGAAGAAATGATGTAAGATTATTTTCCTACTCTAATTATCCAGAATCTAGGAAGTATATTGAAAATTTAGAAGATTGATTAAGAGCTTTATAATGTCATTAACAAAATGGATACATAAATAAAAAATATATTTGATCAGCTAATTTTTCTTAAGGTAATCAACGTCAATATACTGATTTAGACCTAAACTGAGAAGCCATGAAAAATAGATTTGGAATTTATTGTTCATTGTCTAAAATGATGAGGGGAAAATTAATAAATATTCATCCTGGGAAGCCATAGAAAAGCTTATTATAAAGCTTATTATTATTTCATTATTAGCTCGATCTAAAATCTATTTTTGTTTATTTTTATGTTTTGTTATTTGTTTCTCTTACCTAATGATCACTCTGAGACAGCACTTTTCAAATGTACTTGGTAGCCCATGGCTTAAAACCAACATGTCCTGTATTTAGAACCAATGAAAACCCACAATTAATAGTTGCTGAACACTTGTGCTTGATGTGGTTATAAATTTAATCCTCTCTGTTTCTCATTTAATTCCAAGTAAAACCCAGCAGAGTAGGAGGTGAGGTTATCCCTCTTTCACAAATTAAGAACCTAAGGCCAAAAAATGTTAAGTGACTTGCACACTGGTTTGCAGCAAGAAAGAAGCGAAAGTCAAAATTCAAATTTAAGTGATCTGAAATCAATGACTTGGTTTAGTAAAGTAAAGGAAAAAGAACTGTAAGTCTGTATCAAGTCTGAGGGCTGTCATAGTCACACCTCCATTGCTGAGACACACAGGGCTGAACACCTGCAATTTAAAGGAAGAGAAGTTTATTTTGGCTTGCGGTTTCAGCTCGTGGTCAGCTGGTTCCAAGATAGAGACAGGATGGATGGAGGGAATAGTGAAGGTAAAGGTGTTTTCCACATGACTACTGGGCGGGGGTACAAAAATATACCTTTGCAATCATGCTCACAATGACCCACTCAGTGAAGATCTTTTCCTAATGGCATAGTCAACTACTGAGTTCATCAGTGAATGACTCCATGGATCAGTATAGTGCCTCTATATACTCATCACCTTCCAACTGCATGATGCTTTGTGTGGGGAGTACATCTAAACCATAGTAAATGTTCTTTTGTTGAGCTCTGTCCCTTAGAAGTCTGGAAATATGAAAACACAGAGAAAAGGCCTTGCATTACTAGCCTGGGAAATCATGATATTCTTATTTTGTAAAACTTTCTCAGTGTATTCTGATGACCTATTCTTTTTCACTCCTAACTTCAGTACTCACAGTTAACTATTTGTATGGAAAACATTCTCAATGGCCTTTGCACAATGAAAGTATGTGAAAGCCCCAACCAGACCTGCTAGAAAGAGAAGACTTAATAAAATCTGAAGGAATCATTGAATTTACTATATTCTTTTATTTTATAGCTGAAAGTTTTAAAACAACTTTTCATTTAATTTTTAAAACAGATGTGAATAATTTTTTGGAAGATTAGTTCATTTGAAATAAAAATAGAGTACTACACAAGTCATAATTATATCATTTTGTCTAACAAAGAAAATTTAAACAATTTCATAACATGGGCCTGGAATGACTAAGAGAAGCTCTATAGATTTTTAAAGGAAGCATCTCAACTGGAGAGAGGGCAAAGAAGCCAGCAAAACAGAGCCAACAATGAGAGTGGGAAAGGTTCAGAGAAGAGGCACATACATAAATCCTCAAATAAGACCCAGGTTGCCGCAGAGTAGAGGCTAAATGCAGCTCGGCATGGGCATGGGTGAAAAACTTGCTTTATCATTGGGGAACCCTGTTTAATGTAAAATGCCAGTATTGTACTAGAAAAGAACATAAATCCTTCATATAACAGACCTTCTCACTGGAAGTGTTAATCTAAGCCAAGTTGAAAGAGTTTTTTTTTCTTTTTTCTTTTTTCTTATGTAAGTACTAATTATGGTGATCCTAGGGGGAGATGGGTTTGGGGTAAACACCACCTGCATTGGCAGCTCAAAGAATTAGAATGAGGAGAATTTGGCATCTGTGCCTCATTATGTATGTTGCATTATGAGTGGGATTTGTGAATTACATCTGTCCCAAGACTGTGGTTCTTTATTGCTAATAACCCATATTGACAGACCAATTATAGATGGAAAGACAGTCATTTATTTAAGCTGGGCTCCAGACTGCCTTGTGCTGTATATCATGCCATAATTAAGTTAGTTGAGTCAATCTAATCCCTAATGTTCTGACTGTAAAGTTTCACATTCATGGTATTTCCAGTTTGTGTCCAATGTCTTTGCTCTAGTCACAAAAACCATGAGAAAAGAAAACTAACTGGGGTAGAAATAGAGCTAGGAATTGGTTGCATCAGTTCTCTTGCTTTCCACTCTTATTCTTACAAAACTGAGAAGGGGAATATTTTTATATCAAGTCCGTGGCATGATCACTGTAGAAAATGCTGCTAGTCAAGTAATGAAAAGTACAGAGCAGAAAGCCATATTTCCTACTGAGATTCATTTTTGCAAATTGTTGATGCCAGGATCATGGGTTATTCTTAGACATCTTCTGAGCCTCCTCTGAGAGGCTGCAAAATTCCGAGAGTTGTAGAATTACTGTTCTGTTTCCTTAGCAAGGAGCAATTAATCACGGCTGTGTGCTCCTAACAAAAATATTTTTTTTCTTTTAGACAGGAAAAAAGGTTGGAAAGGAAGGCAGGAAGAATGTTCTATTCAAAATACATCTTTATTTAGTTTGCACTCCTTGAAGGATTTTCTTTTTACTAGCACATTTCCAACCAGAAAGTTGAAACACTGAGGCAAAGTAGGTCTGTGGTGCTACTTCATTGTCTATGTCTACCCAGTTATACCCTTTGCAAACTCAGAGATGTCATTATTCTGTCCCTCTCACAATAAAAATAGCACAGGGCTTTTACAGAGAAACAAGGATTCTCCAACCTGCAATGTACACATTACTGTACCTGGTTACTCTGGTTCCATTTAACTTTTCCCACCTCTAGTATTTTACACAACCTAGCTCTGGTTGTGCTCATGACTTTAATAAAAGAATATTTTACAACACTTACACTGTGCAGCTTCACATGCCTTCCTATGGAAGTTATATGTGACTATTTTTCTTTAATGGTAAAAATTAAATTTTAAGAGCCGAGATTTTGTTCCTATTTGGCTCAGTTTTGGGGTTTGGCTTTGAAGAATCTTTCGGAGGAGAGAACATGGGTACTGTCAGCAACCCTAGCTGGCTGGTTTTATCGTGTGTAATCCCCCAGTGGAAACAGCTACACTGACTATTTTAGCTGAGCGACAAAGTTTCCACAGTCAGCGCCTTAAAATGTAAACAAAAAATAAACCAACTTCCCCAGGAAATTGTGTCTTACTTGGCATAGTGGATGAATCAAAAGATAATCAAGAGAGTGTTTTATTTATCTAGGTTTTGGGGGAGTAAGGGGAAAAAATAAGGTCGAGAATAAATATTATTGTCACTATACTGCTACTTTTGTTGTTTATTTATAGCCCAGGGATTTTACAAAAGAAACACACACACACACACACACACACACACAAAACCCAAAAAACAGTGTAAATTCAAACTACTGTTCTCAGTGTTGTTCTTGCTGATAGTTTACAGAAAAGTTTCTCGTATTTTTGATTTTATTTCTGTAGCATTTCTATTTTAATGATGACTACGTGACCTATAGTTAAAAATTGATGTGAATGTTAGGTGTGGTGGCTCATGGCTGTCATCCCAGCACTCAGGAGGTAGAAGCAGGAGGATTGCACAAGTTCGAGGCTTGCCTGGGCTCCATAGTGAGCTCAGGGCCAGCCTGAACTACAAAGCGAGACCCTGTCTCAAAAAAAAAAGTTAATGTGAATAAAATTTAAGAGATGGGGTTTAGTAAGAAAAAGTAGACCATTTGGAGTATGACATTGAAGGTATAGCTTGTCTCCAGTTCCTTCCATTCATTCTCTGTCTCCGTTTTTTAGCCATACCTCTCCACCAATAATTCTTTTTTTAATTGAATTTTTATTGGTACATTTTATGTACAGCTCACAATCACACTCAGCACTGGGGAATTTGTACCATTATATGATATGAGTTAATTATTATTTACACCCATATCCCTACCTACTCAACAACCCCCACCTCCTATATACATGTTCTTTCTTTTTCTTTTCAAATCATATTTATTCCAATAATAATTCTTATAAACTGCTTACATAGTTTCTTTACAGAAGAAATAAGAAAATCCCATGTGTCATTTCACTTTCCAGTTTTTCATGCCAGAGAAGTCCGATTCTCATAAATGGAACAAATTTGTGTATCAGTTAGGTGGTTTCCTAGACTCCTGGTCAGTGATGAATCACACTAAGGCTGCAGAATATCTGAAAAGAACCATGAAAGTCAGAATACTAAAATCCGAGCACAATTCAAGGCATTCAAATGTTGTATGTTCTTTAATTAATCAACTTTGAAAAAGTAAAGGAACTCTGGTTAATGTGTCAGAATAACAGGCAGCATCACCTGATTCAGTCTTGCACTTAGAAGGAAGATAGGTACAAGGCTTGATCATAATATTCTGTCTTTATATAAGCACTGTGTGCTAACTGCTTACACCACTGGAACGCCAAAATATTCCATCTTTATACGGTGTATTTAAAAAATATGGTGAATGATTCTTCTCAGTGCTATAAAATGGAGAGTCATTAAACATTAGTTGTCCTCATTCACCTTATTCACTGCTTATATGCGACTTACATTTTGAGTAAATTTAAGACATTGCACAGCCATAGCAGTACAACTAAAGACACAAAAGAGCACAACTAGAAGTGTTTCATAAAGTGGCAAGAATGACTTAAGTGTGTTTTAAGCAAGGGGGAGAATTCTGATGGGTATTTACAGTAATGTGTTTTTTACTGTGATAAATTGCTTTAATTAAAATATTCATCATATTTTTCAATCATGCTTCATGTTATAAGAACAATTAGAATGAATTTCTTAGTAGAATTTAAGTGATATCTTCCTGATTAGAACTCAAGGTGAGAAACTGGACTATGCTCACTTTCACATGTGCCTAGACGCGTTAATTTGCTTAACCAGAGGTAGACTGGTCCTCACTGAGTCCTACGCTCAGGCCCTGCAAAACAAGTGTCTTTGCAGAAGTTGCTTTATAGAGGCTATTACCTCTGTAGTTTTTTTTCTGTAAAATTATCATGAATATAAATTCCTTCTATTAGGATAATTGCTCATCATACTAATAATAAAATTCATAGTCTGTGTCATGGTCCATAGTATCTTGAGAAAATATTTAGATTAGGTATTTCTACTTCCTCAGACAAAAATTACTTGTTTAGTTTTCTGTATAATTAACCCCAACTGAATTGTTTTCTATAGTCAGTTACGAAAATTATATACACTATATTCACCCTTCATATAGGGAATGGTACACTTTGCCTGAAAATGTAATTAGATGTGTGAGATAAACTAAGTCCCAGGCACATTTGCTTTTCATTTAATTTCCCAGTTGTAAGACTATACAATGGTTATAAAGTTGTTATTATCAATGATATTATTTGGGATGAAAACAAATACTTGAAGCATGTTTTTAAGCTAGTGCTTACTTTCTAACCCTACAGTGAAACAATTTGAAGTAAAACCTGCAAATTATACACTTTTGAGAAAAAAATAACTTGGTAAAAGGACATTACAGAATGTAAAAATTGATTCTTTATGAAGGAAGGTTTGTGGTGGGAAAATGAATTACATTATGGAAGCAATCAAACTGGCATTAACTCTGTGGTTCCTAGAGACTTTCTGTTCACATCGAATGGAAGACTGACTTGGGCCTCAGCCTCTGGGCCAAGCAATTCAACAGGTTGAATTCCAAGTCGGCTCCTTACATAATTAATCACATCTGTAGTAAGAGTGATGCATAGTTTGTGGTACTTCTACATAAATAGCTTTAATGTTAAAGTAATAAATTATAAGGGACAGGATAGCCTTTTATGGAACCAGGAAATCACTTTTCCTGGTGGGCTTTTAATAACACTGAATTTATCATAAGTTGACACTTGTACTGTTATTTCCCCTAGGCTATAAAAAAAGACATGTTTATCCACAATAGCCAAGATTTTGTTAAGGAAAACTTGGGGTGCGAATATGAATAGCACTGAATATTTAGTTTCTTAACATATCACATTTTTGGCACTAAATTGTTTTCCATGACAAGCCAAGTGTGAACACAGGGCTTCATCCCTCAGTGACACCAATGAAAGCACTATGCACATAAAGGTGGAAGTTAAATTCAAAGGTCACAGGCATAATCCATGTAAGATATATGAAACTTATTTTTAGTCCAAGTGATGTCCTGAAAGGTTCTTTCAACTCTGATAGAAAGGAGATTCTGAGAGATATTTTGTCAAGTTTCAGTTTCCTACACTGACAACTTGATTGATTGTCAAAATTGCTCACCTATTAAAATAATGTTTTAAGCCACTTAAAACATACCAGTGAACTGCTGAACCCTAATCCATATTTTAAATGTAAAATTAAGTGGTATAAAGTACATTCATCATGTTGTACAAATTCTACCATTATCTGTGTTCAAACATCCAAGATAGAACCTCTGTGCCCAGTAAGCAGTAATTCTCTGCTCCTGCTCTCTCAAGCCTTTAGTCAAATCCAATCTATTTTCTGTATCTGGATTTGCCTTATCTTGATGTTTCATATATGTGGAATCATACAATATTTTTGTTTTTGGGTATGGGATTATTTCATTCAGTTTAATATCATGAAATTTCAGCCATCCTGTAACATGTCAGAAATTCATTTATTTTGGTAAGTCTCTTAGCAATATATTTATCTCATCATAACCAAATTTATTTAATGCATGATATTTGACATTAGATATTAAATATAGATACCTTCTTAGAGTCCTGAATATATCATCACCTCACAGTGTAAAAAGAGCAGCTAGATTTTCTGAAAACACATCAACATTAAAAAATGTGTACTTTTGGGCCGGAGGGTTAGCTCAGTGATTCCGGTGCCTGCCTCACAAGTGCAAGGTCCTGAGTTCGATCCCTGGTAACCACATACAATGCTGGGTGTGGTGACTCACACCCACCAGCAATCAATACCACATACCACAGTGCTGGACCTGGTGGCTCATGCCTGTAATCCCAGCACTCGGGAGGCAGAGGCAAGAAGATTGCTGAGTTCGAGTCTTGCCTGGACTACATAGTGAGCTCAGAGCCAGCCTGAACTATAAAAGCGAGATACTGTCTCAAAAAAATATATATATACTTTTAGCTATGCTCCACTGCCCACTGAATATATTTGTTGTGTCACTGTTTATGGACAGTTTTTCTACATAAATTAACCAATTGAAAAACTAACAAACAAAAACAATTCCACCAATGAGCACTGCTCTTTATACTACTGAAGTTTGTGGATATTATTCTTCATCTTATTTGAAATATCATTATCTTTTCATATAGCGGATCACTGCCTTCTCATGAAAGATTTTCTTTTTTTCGTATCATTGTCCTCAGGATTTCATACTCACGGGCCTCTGCTTCTCCCTGCCCTTGCTGTTCCCCTCTCTTGTCCCTGACTTTTTAACATCAGGCTGCTCTTCTCATCAGCTGCAGCCTCTTCTACTCTCTGAGGCCATCCTTTGGCTCATAGAATTTCAATTTCTGAAATCTATTGATATTACAATGAGTTGAATCATACCTCCAAGTCTGGGCATCTCCCCTGAATTACAAACTCCTACTGTCCAGTTGCTCACTTGATGATTACCATTGTGATATTTTGTAGAGGTTTTTAAAAATTTTTTATCTTTATTGGTACATTGCATATACATATCATGATCATACTCAACATTGGGAATTTGTACCAGTATATGACATGATTTAATTCTCCTTTTTTTCCCATTCCCCTACCCACTCTCACAACTGCCTACCCCTTAAATACATAAGCTTTGTTCGCTTTTTTTTTTTTTTTGAGACAGGGTCTCCCTTTGTAGTTAGTTCATGCTGCCCTGAGCTCACTATGTAGCCCAGGCTAGCCACAAACTCAGCTATCCTCCTGCCTCTGCTCCTGAGTGTTGGGATTACAGGTGTGAGCCACCATGCCATGTGTTCCTTTTTTTTTTTAAATTCCATCTCATTTTTTCTTATAGAAGTTTTTAACTTAGCAAGTCTGAAGCAACATTCCTAATCTCCCCTGTAGTGGTGCTTTTCTAGTCTCAATAAAAACCAGGTCCATCCTTCCTGTTCTTCAAACCAAAGCCTTTGATGTAATTTCAATTCCTCTTTTTTCTCTTACCTCCATTACTATTCCTCGAAGAAACTCTTTCTTCTACATGTAAACATAGCAAGATTGTAAAGAATTTTTGCTCCCCCACAATAACCCTATTTTGTTACTATTATTTCTCCCTAGAGTACTTTGATAAACTCTCATTCCTCTCTGATTCTATTTTTGCTCTGCTCATTCAGGATTTGCAGCCAGAATTATCATCTCACCAGTCCCTTGCATCATGTCACGTCCCTGCATAAAACCTATCAATGGTTCCACATTTATCAGAGAGCAAAAGCTTAAATACTTAACGATGTTAAACAAGGCACTACATGATATAGTCCTTCTCAAACCTCAGTTTTCAATTTCCCAATAATATGGTCTCTGCTCACTTTAGTTAAACTACAATGTACTCTTCAAACACCCCAGCTAAGTTTCTGCATCATAAAGCCCCCAGGGTTTGGTTTCATCCTATCTGAATTGTTTGTATCCCATGACTCTTTGTACTTCAATTTACCTTCCTCTTCATTTTGGAAAGGATGCTGTCCTTCACTACCAAGGCTCTGTTTTAAACCAGGGGATCTCTATGAATGGTAGTTGCTCAATGCAGCATGTACTCTGCTTCTTTTTATATTATTATATAAATTTTACCATATATATTGGAATTTTAAAGTATAATAGTAATGTACATATAAATAGAGAAACTGTTACTATAAAGATTCAAATAATATATCAACCATCTCACGTGTAAGATACATACCTGACCACTTCAGAAAGTCCAGTTTCCCTTATTTTCTTGACCATATCTTTTACTTTGTGTATTTAGTCTTCCAAGACATGGTGCCCCAGACATAGTGGCCTCCCTCAGCCAATCCTTCAAAGAAATAAAGCTCTCATTTGTGTGTATATTTTTCTCACCTCATTGAGAATCCCCTCCCATATCATCTCTTTTTATGGGGTATTACATTCTGCACTAATATCCTTCTTCAGTCATCATCCTTAGATCTGTCCTACACCTAGGGGTAACGTTTGCAGTGTAGATTCCTCTAAAATTTTCAGAATAGTAAATCCTATACCTGTTTTTCTCATTTTGTCTACTGCTTTGTGCAGAAAGCACAGTGAAGACTTTGCTACACAGTGTCCTGTTTCCTTCTCTCTCATGGCTGATCTGAGTGTGCATCTTCTCCAATGGTACTGAGGTTCTCTTCCTCTTGGGAACTGTTGGTAATAAGCTATTTTAAAAATGGCAGTCATCCGCCAACTTTTAGTGTTCACATGACTTGTCTGTTTTCATCTTTGATGTATCTTCCAATCCTTATAGTGGTGTATGGTCCACATATGCCAGCAGGTATTTGTGAATGAATGAACAGTGATTGCCAAGAGTCAATTTAAACATTTTTACAAGTAATATATTTTAATATTGTTTTATTGTATTCTAAAGTTATTAGGAAATCAAGGCATCTAAATGATCAAACTCAAACTTTTAACATTTAAGAATGTATATTTTCATAGGAAATCATTATATGTTACTTTGAGATACACTTGGTGAGCTTTGCACAGTAGATGCTCATTAAGTATTATCTCTGCCTGAAGTTATTATGCATATTGTTTCTAGTTTGTCCTTCCCCTAATTACATGTTTAAGGAATCTCAAAATAGTTAGTTCCCCCACCACATTCTCTTTGAATATTTCCTATTTTACGAAGTATATCATACATTCTAGAACTCATTTACATCTACAGGTTCTAATACCAGAGAAAAGATATGGTATTTACATATCTGTGATCTATTTATTTCACTTATTATTGTATCTGCAAGGTGTATCCATTTGCACATAAATGGATGAAACTTGTCATTCTTTATGACAGTGTGATTGTGGGCTGTATATAAAATGTATCAATAAAGAATAAAATAAAAAAATGTAGGTAGTGAGTACAGAATAGAAGCTCAAATTCATCAGGTATCATATAGTAGGCACAGATTTCTTGATTTCAAGGAAGTTTCACCATTCAATTACCAATGGTTTACCCTAGGTGGAGGTGGGGGTCATGAAAGAAATGTAGCCTTATTAAAATGTCACGGATATTTTTTGAAATAATTTCTTTGCAATTTTTTGTACGCTTTTATCCAATTTCGAATGCCATTTTATGGCTGTTTTGACAAATTTATCCAATATAATAGTTATTTTGAAGGATGAACTTTATTGAGTTATTTGATCAGGCATTCCATGTACCTCATTTCCTTTATATTGAACTATCATAAAGCCATTCCATGTAATGTGAGTGAGATAGCTCCATGTAGAGAGAAAGAGTTGGTATCAAAGATGGTACAAATAATACTACACTAGGGAAACATTAGTGATAACAATATGACACACACTGTAGAAATGTCTTAACCAGTAGAATTGGCAGAACATTTTTGTGACAGATTAGATTTGACAGGTGAAAAAGCAAAAAGATTTCACTCTTCTTTAAGATTAAGAAATAAGAATAAATATAAGGTCAAGTTTGGACAAGATAACTTGAAAGATTCAAGGTACAAGTAGGTGGATATGCCCCCAAAATTATTGAAATTGTGTGCATAGAGAGAAAAATCAAAATATATTGTGGACTGTGGATTTAGCTCAAGTGGTACCGCACCTACCTTGGAAGCACAAGGACTCTAGTTCAATCCCCAGTACCACCAAATATATATATATATATATGTGTGTGTGTGTGTGTGTGTGTGTGTGTGTGTATACATACACACAGACAATACACATACACACAGACATATATATATATATATATATATATATGTCTGTGTGTATGTGTATTGTAGTTTAAACATTTCTAAAATATAGAGTTTGAGATGTGAATATTCTGAAAAATCTCTAAATTTGTGTATATTTTACCAACATGGATTAATTAAGAATTGTTGCATAAGCAATGATGAGTAGGAGTCAAGCAATAGGTTACCTTAAAATATAGCTACATAACAGCATCCCAGGCTTATTCAGAAGCCGTGTAGTTTCTCTTTGCCTTCCTGTAATCAGTATTCTTTTTTTTTTTTTTTTTTCTTTTTGGAGACAGGGTCTTGCTTTGTAGTTCAGGCTGGCCCTGAGCTCACTATGGTGCCCAGGCAAGCCGCCGCGAACTCAGCAATCCTGTCTCTGCCTCCCGAGTGCTGGGATTACAGGCGTGAGACACCACACCCAGCATTATATGTGGGAACCGGGGATCGAACTCAGGTCCTTACGCTTGCGAGGCAGGCGCCAGAACCACTGAGCTAACCCTCCGGCCCCAGTATTCATTTTAATATGCTAGCTAAATGACTATTTCTTTGCATCATGGTTATCTATCAATCTCAAATGTCTGATTGAGTTTCAACATATTCAACAAGGTGTGAGAATGTTCCATACATGTTTCCCCTGATCAAGGATCCATTTAGATCCTCCTGAGTCTTCAGGGTCTCTTTGATCTTTAAATAGTCTTCTCTGATATCATTCTCTTCCTTGAAAACCTCTCCAACATGTATTGCTTTTTTTCCCCAGTATTAGAAAGTAATAAACAATTGTATACAGAAATACACTTAAAATACAGCATGAAACAATCAATGCTTTGAACCCAGAAGCACTATACCACTAAGCTACATCTCTGGTCATTTTTATTTTTATTTTCATACAGGGTCTCACTAAGTTGACCAGGCTGTCATCTATCTTGTGATCCTCCTGCTTCAACCTCCCAGATAACTGGGAATACGAATATATGACACTAGGTCCCCTTCAAAAATCTTATTAACATTTTTATTACTATTATTTGTTCATTTATTGCATTCATTGGTACATTTTAGATATATATTATGATCACATTAAACATTAAAAATCTGTACCTGTACATGACACATCTTAATTCTCATTTCCCCTATTTCCCTGTCATCCCTACTACCCCCACCCTGTATATACATAAGCTTTGTTTCTGTTTTTGTTTTTACCACCACATTTTTTCTTTCCATTCTTTACTTTCCCTTCCCTCCACCCAGGCCCCCTTTCCCTTTTGAACATTTTCTTCCTGTTTCACAACATCTGTCATACAATTCTGGACCTCATTTATACCTTCAATGTCTCATACTAGAGAAATGATATGATATTTACACATCTGAGTCTTATTTATTTCACTTACGACTATGTCCTCAATTTACATCCATTTAGGTATAAATATCCTTAATTTATTATTCCTTATGACTGAGTAATAGTCTTATAAGAAGAATAAGACATCTTTATACAGTCTCCCTTTGATGGACATTTGGGCTGTTTCCAATATTTAGCTATTACAAACTGAGCTGCTATAAACACGGATGCACATATGTTATGATGCCTTTCATTCTTTCCTGCTAGCAGGAAAATAGCAGTGTTAAGTAGGACTTGTATACTTAGATTTTTGAGGAATCTCCACATTGATCTCTGTAGTAGTTGCACCAGTCTACATTCCCACTAACAGCGGAGAAAGGTTCCTTTCTTCACATAACCCTGCCAGTATTTGTTGTTGGTTGATTTCTTGATAGCAGCCATTCTTTCTGGAATGAGATTAGAGACCTAAATATTAAAACAGAAGCACTACACCTGCCAGATGATAGGTTAGGTAGAACTCTTGGAGTCATTGGTACGAGGAAAAACTTCATGAACAAAACCTCAGGAGCATGGAAACTAGCAGAATCAACAACCGGGATCTCATCTATTAAAAAGGTTCTGTGCAGAAAGAAAAACTACAAATAGGCCAAAAAGACAATCTACAATTTGGGGAAGAAATTTACAAGCTGCTCCTCAGAAAAAGGACTACTATCTAGAGTATATAAAGAACCTAAAAAATAATGTGCCCTCAAATTATTAACTTTATTTGTATGTGAAGATACCAACCATCACCAATTTTATTTGACTATGTGCTATGATCCTGACTTTTGCTGTTCCTAACCAAATAGGTCTCCTTATTTATTATTACATTTTGAAGTATAGAAAACCCAAGGGCATATGTTTGATGAAAGTTTTATTATAGTGATGAATATTGTTATTAAGGTGTTTTGAAAAATTGCTAGCTAAAATATAAAATTAATTTCTATCTTCTGAAAATATTGTTTTTCTTCATTCAAAAATATGTTTCTACAGGATATCCACAATAATACACTTACTTTTCAAGAACTTTTATTTCTACTTTTGCACTTTCTTTGGATGCCCTGAGGTATTCATTGGTCAAAACCACTTGATCCCAATTCATAACATGATTGCAATAATTCAAAAAGATATGTGTCTGTGTATTCTTGAAGTTTTAAATATTTTGTCATATTGTATTAGATATGTCCTTGAAAAAACACAATTTGAGCCCAAACTCTGTTCAGTCATCCAGGAACAGGATCCTATGCTCTGGACTTGGCCATGAGAACCTATGTGAATACTTAATTTCCTTTATAAAACAATATTTGATTTTACATCAAAATGATGCAATTAATTCATACTTTATCGTGTGTCTATGCTCCACAGAGCTAATAAATAAAAAATCCCAACATTGGAAACATAATGTAGTCGTTAGAAGTAAAAAAGATGAAAATCATCAAGAACCATAAAGACAAGAGTAAAACACTGCAGCTTATAAGTCATGAGTAAAATAAGTTTCCCTTGTATTTTTGGGACTGAAAGAATTTCTAAAATTTCTGATTTTAATTCATTCTGAGTGGTTTTCCTCTATTTGTGAAATGATATCAAAAATACTGTGGTGAAATCATTGTTTATGAACTGCATAGTTTTTGGCTGACAGCAAAGAGATGCACAATACCCTCAAGATCATAACAAGGCTGAAGACTTGAGACCACAATGTCCAATCTGGTCAAAGGTTGTTCTGGAGAGTATGTTTAGGTGCCTGTGGTTCAGGTGGAAGCAATTGCAAAATGTCTAAACAGAAAAGGAACATTCTGTGATTCAGCTGAGGTGAGTCTATAGGAGATTTGTTCAAACAGTCAGAAGGACCTGGTCCCCAGGAAGGAGCTCATCCCTCTACCATTTCTGATGATATCTGACCTCTCTTCATAAGACATTGGGTTCATGGACAATGGGAGCCTCTAACTCCCGAGTGCTGAATTATAAGTGTGAGCCACCATGCCTGGCATTGTGGTATGTGGTACTGATTACTGGTGGGCATGAGTCACCATGCCCGGTATTGTTTTAGGTGGTTACTAGGGACTGAACCAGGGACCTTGTGCTTGCTAGGCAGGCACCGGAACCACTGAGCTAAATCTCTGGCCCCACATTTTGTTATTTATTTGTTAAAAAATTTTATTGTAACATAGGTGCATTTTATATGCACATCATGATCACACTCAACATTAAGGATTTATTTCTCATTTCTCCCATTCCCCTACCCATTGTACAACACCCCACCCCCTATATACATGAGTTTGTTTAACTCAATTTTTACCATCATGATTTTTTCCCCTTGTTACTTACAACTATCCCCCATTTCCCTTAGGATATTTTCTGTTTTACAGTGTCTGTCATATATTCTAGGACTTATTTACATTTTCAGTTTCTCATAACAGAGAAAAGATATGGTATTTACACGTCTGTGATCTATTTATTTCACTTATGAGTATGTCCTCAAGGCACGTCTATTTGACTGTGAATGACTCAAACTGATCAGTCTTTATTGCAGGGCAATTCTCTGTTTTATTAAGAAAAAAACCATACATCTTTATACAGTTTCCACGTAATGGGCATTTTTTGGGTTATTTCCAAGATTTAGCTATCACAAACTGAGCTGGTATAAACTAGGGTACACATATGTTGCTGTGATAGAAATCTTTTAATTCTTTCATGTATATCCCTGGAAGGGAAATAGCAGGGTCAAATGGGAGTTCTAATCCTAGGGTTTTTTAATTGAGTTCTTTATTGGTACATTTTATATATACTTCACGATCACATTCAACAATAGAAAATTTGTACCAGTATATGACTTAATTCTCATTTTTACCCATTTTCCTACCCTCCCTACAATCCCCCACCCCTATATACATATGCTTTATTTTTTTCTTTTTTAAATATTGTATTTAGCCGGGCGTGGTGGCTCACGCCTGTAATCCCAGCACTCGGGAGGCAGAGACAGGAGGATTGCTGAGTTCAAGGCTTGCCTGGACTACATAGTGAGCTCAGAGCCAGCCTGAACTACAAAGAGAGACCCTGTCTCAAAATAAAACAAAATAAAATAAAATAAATAAAAATTGTGTTTATTCTTTCTACTCATTACTTTCCCCTACCCCTTTCCCTTTGAATATTTTGTATTTCACAAAGTCTATCATACATTCTAGAACTCATGTACATCTTCAGATTAATACTAGTTTTTTTAGTAATCTCCACACCGATCTCCAAAGTGATTGCACCAGTCTACATTCCCACTGACAGTGGAAAAATGTTCCTTTTTCTCTACAACCTTGCCAGCATATTTTGCTGGCTAATTTTGAGATAGCGGCCATTCTTTCTGAAGTGAGATGAAATCTCAGAGTCATTTTCATCTGCATCTCTCGAATGACCAGTGGTGTTGAGCATTTATTCATATGCTTCTAGACTTTTATTTCTTCATTTGAAAAGTGCCTGTTCTTTTCAGATGCCCATTTTTGAAATGGGTCTTTAAACTGGGGGGGTATTTTTTTTTTTCTTTTTGGAAACAGGGTCTCGCTTTGTAGTTCAGGCTGGCCCTGAGCTCACTATGGTGCCTAGGCAAGCCACTGCGAACTCAGCAATCCTCCTGTCTCTGCCTCCCGAGTCCTGGGATTACAGGCGTGAGCCACCACGCCCGGCATTGTGGTATGCGGTGTTGATTATTGGTGGGTGTGTCTCCATGCCCAGCATTATATGTGGTAACTGGGGATCGAACTCAGGACCTTGCGCTTGCGAGGCAGGCGCCGGAACCACTGAGCTAACCCTCTGGCCCATGGAGGGGTATTTTTAAGCTCTTTATATATTCTAGACAGTAGCCCTTTTTCTGAGGAATACCTGGTAAAATATTTTTCCCATATTGTTGGATGTCCTTTCACTCTGCCAGTGGTTGCTTTTGCTGTGCAGAAGCTTATTAATAGGATGAGATCCCAGTTATTGATTCCTTCTGTTAGTTCACATGTTATAGAGGTTTTGTTCATAAAGTCTTTCCCTAAGCCAATGTCTCCAAGAGTTCTACCTAACCTGTTCTCCAGTAGGTTTATTGTTTCTGTTTCAGTATTTAGGTCTCTTATCCACTTTGATTTTATTTTAGTACATGGTGGAAGAGATAGGTTTAGCTTTACTCTTTGGCAGGTTAAAACCCAGTTCTTTCATCACCCATTTGTTAAAGGTGCTATCTTGCCTCCATTTTGGATATTTGGCTCCTTTTTTCAAAGATAAGGTGGCTTAGTGTATCTGGATTTGTTTCTGGATCTTCTAATCTATTCCACTGATACTTGAGTCTGTTACTTTGCCAGAACCATGCAATTTTTACCACAGTGGCTTTGTAGTATGGTTTCAAGTTGGGGATCATGATACCCTCAGCCATTTACCCTCTGTCCTTGTTACCTAGAATTGCTATGGCTATTCTAGGTCTTTTCTGGCTCCAGATGAATTTTCAGATTATTTTCTCTATATCTAGGAAATATATTGTTGGGATTTCAATCAGGATTGCACTCAATCTATATAGGAGTTGAGGGAGTGTAGCCATTTTTACAGTATTGGTTCTTCTTACTCAGGAACAAGGATGCCTCTTCATTTTCTGATATGTTCTTCCATCTCCCTTTTCAGAGTACTTTCCAGAATAGAGATCTTTCACATCCTTTGTTACACTGATTCTTAGACACTTCATTTTTTTTGGATGCTATGGTGAAAGGGCATGTCTCCCCAATTTCTCTCTTCATGAGTCTGTGTGTTTGTGTATATACAAAGACTATTGATTTTTGAGCACTGACCTTGTATCCAGCTACGTTGCTAAATTTAGCAATTAAATCTAGCACTCCTTTGGTTGAGTATTTAGGATCTTCTATGTGAGACCCAACTTGACATACAAATAGCCATTTTTTAATGTACCAATAAGGATAAAAATAAACTAAAAAAGAATAAAATCTAAAAAATTAGCTATTTTGTGCCAGGCATGGTGGCTCATGACTATAATCCCAGCACTCGGGAAGCAGAGACAGGAGGATTGATGAGTTCGAGACTTGCCTGGGCTACATGGTGAGCTCAGGGCCAGCCTGAACTACAAAGCGAGACCCTGTCTCAAAAAAAATAGCTACTTTGCTAAAACCTTCCACTTTGTGTGATGTAACCTCCTTGTGAACCTGATACTTGTCTTCTTGGGAACTGTCCACCCAACAGATATGTCCAGCCACATACTGTATACTTTTGGAATGCACTACTGTGCAGTAGCTAGTGACCTAATCATTGTTATTGGCTTGGGTAATGACTTGCTCCTGCATTTTAGCAATAGAATAATCTAATAACTGATTTATAGAAACCACCCGGTAACAGGTAGAGGGTAGTAGATTTTGCCTTTTAATACTGTGACTTAACCAAGCACAGGGCCCTTCCTCCTCAACTTGTCCTAGAGAGTACGTATGGACCCCAGTTGGGTAATAAAGTACTTGGTTGGACTTTAAGATCATGTCATATCCTGAGAGACTGTCACTTGTTGGGACATGAACATAACATTCTATATAGAATATCATGTCATCAGCAAATAGTGACAGTTTAACTTCTTTCTTTCCTATACCTCCACATTCCATTTCTGATGTCATAAATCTAGCAACTTAGAAGAGCATTTATTGGCTTACAGTTCTGTAGATCTGAAGGCTAAGCAAGGTCAACTGTGTTTTCTACTTAAGGTCTCGTAAGTTTTTTTGTTTTGTTTTGTTTTGTTTTGTTTTTGAGACAGGGTCTCGCTTTGTAGTTCAGGCTGGCTCTGAGTTTACTATGTAGCCCAGGCAAGCCTCGAACTCAGCAGTCCTCCTGTCTCTGCCTCCCGAGTGCTGGGATTACAGGTGTGAGCCACCACGCCCAGCTAAGGTCTCATAAGTTTAAAATCAAGGTATCCTCTGGATTCATATTTCATCTTGCAATAAGAGGAAACCTGCTTCCAAGTTCATTCAGCTTATTGATAAAATTAAGTTCATTGTGGCTGTAGCACTAAGGTCTCTATTTACTAAATATTTGCTGTGAGTCATTCACAAGTTCTGCAAGTCACCTACAGTCTCCCATTTGCAAACCAGGAATGGTTTGTTGAATACTTTTCATGCTTCATGTTTCTAAAATTTTCTCCTGTCTTCTTTGTCTTGCATCAGCTGAAGAAAATTTTCTGCTTTCAAAGGATCAAACTGGACTAGATTAGAGTAGAATTATCTGCATAGTCTCCATTTTCAAGGCCAAGTTGATCACATTACATAGTATAATAACCAAAAGGCTATCTCATACCATCCATCCACACGTTCCATGGAATATAATTTGAAATCTTGGGGTTGTGTTAGTTTCTTGCAGTTGTTTTAATAAGTTACAAACTAAGTGGCTGAAAATAACAAAAAAATTATTTTTCTCAGTTTTGTAGGTCAGAAGTCTGAAATCAAGTTTTCAGCAAGGCCACTGTCAACCTGGAGGGTTCAGGAGAAAACCCATTCCTAGTATCTTTCAGTTTACCATGGCCATAGTGCTTCCTCACCTTCTTGGTATTCCAACCATTCAGTGCACAGATGTGAATGAATGTAGGAGATGAGAAAAACAAAAATAGTCTGGACTCAAGAGTTCAGTAGTGAAAATCCACAGGAGATACAAACAAACTACAAGAATCCTTAAACCATAAGTACAGAGGATAGCAGATTGAACAGAGCAAAGAGAAAACCCAAACAATCAATTTAGTGTTGTGTTTCAGCAGGATTATTGAAGAGGGCAAAAAGGAGGAAAGTGTACTGCTGGTTTTATAATAGCTACTGCACAGCCCGAGGGCAGTACTGCATATAAAATATCCAAAGAGTTGTGCAAAGTTGTATTTAGGTAGTGATGGGGAGAAGTCATGGACAACATGACAAGTTTGAAGATTGAAGTGCACAGTGTATCTGAAGTTAGGAGAAGTACCAGTCCCACTTTATCTATGATGTGTATTTGAACAAATGGTGTTTGCTATGTGTGCTCGGTTTGCCAAGACACAAAGCAAAGACAAATACATCCATTGTGTTAGTTAATCTTGATTGTCAGCTTCAAGTGTGTTAAGATTCATGAGTTCAGAGGTTGGGATTTCAAAAGGTAATTGGATCTATTTCATGTGGGAAGGGTACTAAAAAACAGAGGGAAGAGGCAATGAAGGAAGGGATGATGAATAAAAAAGAACTGAGATGTATCATGTATATATATCAAATGCCTACAATGAAGATAGTCATATATTAGAAATATGCACTATTAAGTAAATGGTTTTCTAAAAGGTAATTCAATGATACTCATCAGTAGAGTCATCCATTGATGAGCTTAGTAGCTAAAATGTTCTGTTAGAAGATGGATCTTGGTTGGATGTAGGTCACTGGGGACATGACCTGAAAGCATTCATTCTTTTTTTTTAATTGAATTCGTTATTGGTGCATTTTATATACAGCTCACAATCACACTCAACGTTGGGGAATTTGTACCAGTATATGACAGGAGTTAATTCTCATTTTTACACATATCCCTACCCACCCCACAACCCCCCACAGCCTATATACATACATGTGCTTTCTTCTTCTTTTCAAATCATATTTGTTTTTTCCCCTCATTACTTGTCCCCAGCTTCTTTTTGTTCTCAACTCCACATCTGGCTTTCCTTCATGCTTTCTTCACTTTAGAACCATCCAACAATGCACTAAACACTGTAAAACCATGAGCCAGAATGATGTCCCCTCTTTAAGTTGTTTGAGTCAGGTACTGTGTCCAGAAATGGGGAAGCCACTAAAACAGTTGGCTTAGGATCTGCCTAAAGGATAGACAAATACACTTGAAGATGGGGCTAATGGTTCATGGGAGCATGACCTAGGCTTTTATCAGACCTCTAGCACTTTGACTAACCCAACTTGTCTCTTGGCAATTAGGAAATGATCGATTTCATTCTATTACCAACTTCTGCTATGATATTCTGCCTCACAGAATGGAACCAGCTAGTCATGGACTGAAGCCTCTGAAATGTGAGCCAAATGGATAATTTTCACCTTCAAGTTGCAGAAGTCAGGTACTTTGTCGTAACAAAGAAGCTGATCAATACATCCATAAGGTCATTGCGATAATGTAACCAGATCTGGTGTGAACAACAGAAATAAAGCAAGGGCTCACTCATCAGCACAATAGTGAGACTGCACAATGCAAAGAAATGGTCTCAAGGTAGAGGCTGCTACAAGTTAAGAACCATATAAAAGCTGTGAATGAAACAAAAGCACCATTGTGTAGTCTGGGAAAGGAAGTGACAAGGTAAACAATAGAAAACATTATTGAAGAAGGAGATCTTTACAAGGCAAATTGGAGAAGTCCTGCCCCATTAATACAGTGGGGTACCTGGGTTGTGACGGTTAGTGAGAACTCCATCACTGTAGCGTGTGGAGTAAATGGGAAGACACCTACCTATGCACCAGTCTGACTGGCACAGCACTCCTGATTTTATACCAGTTGGATGACTTTGATCCAGGCTGTGCAGTCCCTCAAAGTCCATAAGAACGATAGTGCTGCTTTACAGTGCCCCAGGAGAATTACAAGTCTCGCTTCAAGATAGGGTGGTTTACAGGCATGGTGTCATAAAACATCGCACCTGCAAGAGACTGATCTACCTTCCAAGGTGTGAGATGACCTGTTGGACACTGGCAAGGTTGTTAGTGGAAAACCGTTTCTCTTCCCATTTTCTTATAGCCTGTCATGTTTGTCTCTTAAAATATGTTACTAAAATTTTTCAAAGCACTCCTAAATCTTCAGACATTGGAATTTTCCCAGATACATAATTGGGTGTAAATATACACTATCATTACACTGAAATATTGAGTGACTAACGTGAAAATCAAGTCAGTGACCCAAACCCAGCCCAGATCACAGGAGCTAAAAGTTGCCATCCACTACCTGGAGCCTTGACGGATTGAGGAGCAGCAGGGGAAGGAATGGGTTACAGAAGGACCTTTGCCGTAACCGACACCTCACTGACAGCTTCTGCTGCCATGACTAGGAAATCAGCAGGGTGTGAACGCTGAATCATCCCCTTAGCTCTGGAAGTGATCCTGCAGGCTGAGCTGTATGATGTTAGCAGAGCGACTGCATGAGCACAGCCACTCCTGGCGGCCGCTCTTTATGCTCTGGAATGGATGAGACACCTTAGCTTCAAAGTTGGGAACCTGAGACTGGAGAAAAGCATCCTCTTTTCCACAGAGCCATCCATTTAACAGCTGTCTTTTGCACTATTTCATTGTACTATGTTAACTATCCCAAAGGTAAATAAAAATATAAGCCAAGCCGGGCATGGTGGCTCACGCCTGTAATCCCAGCACTCAGGAGGCAGAGACAGGAGGATTGCTGAGTTCGAGGCTTGCCTGAACTACATAGTGAGCTCAGAGCCAGCCTGAACTACAAAGCGAGACCCTGTCTCAAAAAAAAAAAGGAAAAAAATATATATATATGCCAAATCAATTTTTATGCATGCAAAGTAAAGGAATTTTAACATGTTTAACTGGAGTGGAAACATGATGCTTATGAAGAAAGGAAAGGAAGCAAGTTAGGGGACATAGTAAGGTGAACTTGAAAAGCAGAGCCAAGAATTAGCAAGGTCAGGGATTCAGTGATTTAGCACTGCACAAAGCACTCATTCACAGGAGCACAGGAAGCAGCAATCTATCCTGTTTCTTGTCCTCCTACACACACGCCCCAAGCTGCATCTGCTCGGGGTGGGGGCACGTCCCTTAGAGACCTGTTGTCACATAGGGGGAAAACTGTTGTCTGGGTAGGGTGGGAGCTTTTCCACTTTCTACTCATAAAGACCACACAGTTTTATTCAGGAGGAGCTCTCTTTGCCTAATTCCACCCTTCTCAGAAGAGCCCTTTCATTTCTTAAAACTCACCACATCTTTTCTTCTCACAGGAAAGTCAGCTTCCTGCTCTCAAAGCTCCAAAACATCAATCGCTTCCCTCTAATCTATACAATGACTCTGTAAGTTGTGAAGCCCTTTACAATCCTAAGAACCAGTGATGTGGCTCTACGAAATCACTTTCGGGCATTCTTTGTGCTGATTTGATTCTGAACGATTCCTTGATGACAAGCTTATCCACGGGCGCTGTCTAATAGTGGCGCAATGAGGCTACTGAAGAAATGTTTCCCTCCCTGCACAATTGTTCTGTTAGGGAAAAGTAAAAGTCTTAATCAGAAAAAAAAAGTTGTCTGGAACAGAGACTGTCACACTGTTCAAAATTTGGTGCTGCCAGCCCTTTCCTGCCATGTTGCTCTGCCTGCTGGGATTCACTGAGCTACCTTCAGCTGCCTGCTGAGCCCATGCTTCACCTTTGCTGCTGATTAAAAGGCCACCCTTAGAAGCCATCTTTGGTGTCAGGATCATTTCCTATGGTTTATGTACTTTAAGAGTTTGGCACAGTGTGACCACCCAGCTACGGTCTTCTGAGAACTCTTCTCTTTTGCAGCAGTCTCTTTATAGTTCTTTATAAATATACCTAATATTAAATCCTGGGCATTTGATCTTACTTTTTACAAGATTAGTCTAAAATCTGAAACCCTCCTTATCTGCCATTTATGAGCCAGTAACCTCTTGAGGTGAAAAGAAAAATACAGAGAACCTTTCAAATTTAAGTAAAGTTTCTTAATCACAAAGACTGGACAGATGTGGCGCCTCATTCTCCCCCTCCAAAACGTCCTCCCCAAGGACTTCCAGCTTCTGATCACCTCACAGTGCTGCTTTGTTGAGCTTTATTATAGCTACTGATCTATACATTCTCAGGCCCTGTGCACTACTAGCACAGTAACTTCTGCTGAAATGTTTTGTTTCTATATATGTAGCGGACTGTTCATATCCTTGCCCATCCCCACTACCTTCTGACTGCAGTGCGAACACTGACACTTCCAACTGCCTGAGGACCTTCCTGGGCAACCGTAGCCCACTCTACCCTGTAGCCCAGCTGCAAGAATGAGAGTCACAAGGCCTTCAGAGGCAGTTTTCAACTAATGACTGCTGTATAAACAGCCCAGTTCCCTTCTCCTGAGAAGAGATAACTCTGAGGTCTCTGAACTACACAATTTCCTGATTTGCCCATTAGGTCTGAGCTGTAGTCATTGATTCACAGTGGTAACTTGCTTGGGTGCCATCACTTCCCCATCTCTCCCTCCACTTCTGTGTTTCCCTTTAACTACTGGACTTCGCTCCTATGTCTAGTCTGCTTCTGGAGAATCCACACTCAGATCCTGCTTCGTCATCCTCAGCCAGTATGAATTGACTGAATTCCTGCTAGTCATCAGCACCAGCATCACATGATATTTGAAAAGTTTACTGGAAAAAAAATGAAATCTCAGTTCTGCACATCTTTCTCACAAGTAGCGATGTATACATGATGATGTATTTGTAGGACTGTACCTTCTTATCAATATCCAGCATTCACATGAGTTCTATATTGTGGAATGAACACACCATTATAGACAATTACTTTGTCTGGAATATAGTAAAGATTCATTCAAAAATAGCTAACTGGGAGCTTCAGTGACAAAATTGGTTAGCACATGGTATTTACACAAAAATGGCTAACTAGAGAAGGTATGCTCCTTCTCTATGTGGAAGCATCCAGATGACCTCAGCTCTATGAAGGGACCACGCTCAATGATCCTGTCAAACCTTAGGGATGCTGACTCTGAAGTTCTCCCCACTGGAGAAGATCAGTCACGCAGCTGTTTTTCTCTCCCTAGCCCACTGATGTGCATGTACATACAATTCACCTATGAGCAGACAGACATGTCTCTTTTATCAGAGTACCAGAGGCGCCACTCAGAGTGATTTTGATACCAAAAATGTGAAGTTTCCAACCAAAAATGGGAGGTTTGTAAGTAAATCAGACACCATTACCCATGTCCCATAAACAAAACAAAACAAAACCAGGCAAAAAACCCGGAAGAATGATCAAGTGTTGCTACTATGAGATGAAAATTTCAAAATTTTATTCTAAACTCAGAGACCTAAAGAAAAGTATGCTTTAATAGGAGAAGCATAGCATGATAGCAATATAAAATATCAATATAGTAATCATTTTTAAAATCAAAAGATTCTGAATTTAGAAAATATGATAACCAAAGTAAGAAATTCATTGGAGGAGCTCAGTAGTAAATAAGACCTAAACATAATAGGCAAACTTAAACATAGAATAATACAAAAGATGTAAGCAAAGGAAAGAAAGAAAGCAAAACTGAACAGAGCCTCAGAGAAAAGTGCACAATAGCATGAAGCTCACAGTATGTGTGTAATGGAATTGCCAGAAGGTGAAAAAGGAAAAGAAAAAAATATGCAAAGAATCAATAACTGAAAATTTCTCAAATATATTGAAAAATAATAACTTCCAGATACAAAAAACTCGAGGAAATCTAAGGAGGATAAATACAAAGAGAGAAGCATACACACATATCATAGGAAAAAATGTTGAAAGTTAAAGAAAGGCAAGGTAAAATTTTTCAAAGAAGCAAGAAGAAGCAATTCATCACTTGCACAAGAATTTTACCAAGATTAATAGCTAAATTCTCAGCAGAAACAAAGGCCAGAAAGCAGTGAAATAATATATTGGGATACTCAAAGAAAGTATGTTAAGCAAAAATCCTATATCCAGCAAAGCTGTCCTTCAAAAATAAGATGAAATAACAATTTTCCAAGGTAAAAACTCTCAAAGAAAAAAAAATCCCTGTTAGCTTGAAATCCTATATTCAGCAAAGCTATTTTTCAGAAATACAGGTGGAATAATGACTAAGACAAAAACTGAGATAATGTGGTGTTAGCCAGCTAGCCTTACAGAAAATGTTAAAACAAGCTTCTGTGGTTGAGAATTTATGATCCCAGGCAATAATTTAAATACATCCAACCAAAAAAAAGAGTATCAGTAGAATTAATTATGTAATTATAAAAGACTAGCAATAAAAATTTTAACATGTTTGTCCTAAATTACATAATAAGCAATTGTATAAAATAATACACTTATAGTGTATTTTGGACAGATGACATGGAAATATGACACAGTATATATATTTCAGCAAATGTACTTCCCAGAAACCATACAAAGGATGTGTGGGGAATCATTATATCAGGATCAGGAAATGACTATAGTTGAGAAATTAATAATTACAAAAATGTAATGGTAATTTTACAACATTAGTAAAGACATTATGCATTAAATAGCACAAAAAGCAAGAAAGTGCACTGAAGCCATATAGAAATATTTCAGAATCACAGGAATTAAGCTTATGTATACCTAAATTTCCTTTTTTTTTTTTTTTTTTTTTAGTATTTGGGATCAATCTCAGAACATTGCACTTGGAAAGCAGAAATCAATGAGCTACATCTTTTGTCCTAAATCACATTCTGAGAACTTGAGAAGTATATGCTAAGGCTTGGATCAACCACTTACTTAAAAAACCTACAAATTGTAGTGAAAAAATATTAAATGAATATACTAAATTAGAAAACATTCATTCAATGTGAGGAAAAAATGAAGGATGAACAGAGAAATAAAAAGACGAGATATATTGAAACTAAAAACAACTAAATGGCAAATATAAATCAAATTAGATGGAAAAATGACATTAACTGTGAGTAAACAATTCAGTAAAAAGATACATGTTATCAGACTAGATTAAAAGCATGATCAAATTATACATTGTTCACAAGATATGTGTTTTAGATTTAAATGCATAAATATTTTTAAATTAAAAGAATGGGAAAGATATACAAACAATAATCAAAAGAAAGTTGAACTAACTGTACTGGTACAAGATAAAATGGATTTAAACTTAAAATATTATTACAGGTAAAGAAGAATATTTTATGAAAAATGTCAATCTTTTGAGAGATATACGATTTAAATATTTATCCCTTCCAGAATTCCAGGTAACTCTTGGGGGACATGAAAAACTGATTTTAAAATTTATATGGTGTTAAAATGTACACAAAAGTCTCAACACGATATTGAAAAATAAGGATAAGGTAAAAGTACTTATCCTTCTTAATTTAAAAATTATAAAGCAATACTGTTTAATATACTGCTGCTACAAAGAAAAATACACAGGTCAATATAATAAGATGAAATTTCAGAAAACATACATTTATAGCAAACTTATTTTTGATAAGAGTATTGAAACTAATGAGGAAAAGAATAATATTCAAACAAATAGCATTGTTGAGGGAAAAACAGATTGCCACATGTAGAAGAACCAAGTTAACTTCACACTATATACATGGATTATTAAATGAATCCAAAACCTAAATGTATGTAATAAAATTTTAAAGCTCAGTATAAATAATGAGGAGTAAAGAAAAAAATGTGATGGTAATAAAAAATGGGGAAACAGGCCCAGAGGGTTAGCTCAGTGGTTCCAGCTCCTGCCTCGCAAGCACAAGGTCCTGAGTTCGATCCCCAGTAACCACATACAATGCTGGGTGTGGAGACAGGCCCACCAGCAATCAATACCACATACCACAGTGCCGGGCGTGGTGGCTCACACTTGTAATCCCAGCACTCGGGAGGCAGAGACAGGAGGATTGCTGAGTTCAAGGTTTGCCTGAGCTACATAGTGAGCTCAGATCCAGCCTGAACTAGAAAGTGAGACCCTGTCTCAAAAAAAAAAAAAAAAAAAAAAGGGAAAAAAAAACATATTTATGGGATGTGGGTTGTGGGATGGGTAGGGGAACAGGAAAAATGAGAATTAAATCGTGTCATATATTGGTAAAAATTCCCAATATTGCGTGTGATCATGATGTGCATATACAATGTACCAATAAAGACAAAAAATTTTTAAAAAGAGTAAATACTGGTGAACGTCTATGGAGCAAATAATTCTTAGATATACTAAAAGCACCAGAAACACAAGAAAAATTAGATAATTTGGTCTTTATTAAATTAAAGCATTTGTGCTTCAATAAACATTATTAAGAAAGTAAAAACTCATGAGAAGATATTTGTTTATTACATATCTGGTAAGCTACATCTTGAATGCTTTTTCTTACTGTCCAATGTTGAGTGCAATCATAACACTATAGCCAAAGATTCTGAGTAGGGATTTTACAAAACATATACAAATGGTCAATAGGCACCCAAACGTTGTTTCATATAATTACTTACTAGAAAAATGCAAATAAAACCTAATATTCACAACCACAGGAGGAATGGGAACCAAAGACTGACAACACACATTGGTCACAATTTGAATAAATAAGAACACTTTTATTTTCCTGGTGAGAAAGTAGAATGGAACGCCTACTTTGAAAAACAGTTTGGAAAGTCTCAAATAATTAAACATTATCATATGATGCAGCAAGTCCACTGTTAAACATGGATCCAAGAGAAGTGAAACAATATATCCATACAAGATATGTACACAAATGTTTATGGAAACTTTTAACAGCCAAAGTTAGATGTAATTCAAGTACTTAACATCCATCAAACAATGTAGTACAAGGAGACAATTGATTATCTAAGCACAAAAAATGAAGAACTGTCACAGCTAGAAGATGGATGAACCTTGAAAACATTATGAGAAGTGATACAACACAGTTTCAAAATATTACATGTTCCTAATAATTCACTTATAGAAAGTCAAAAATAAAGACAGGACTGTAAAGATTTAAAGAGGATACGGGTTGTTTAAGGCTAGGCTGTGAATGCAGCAGGAGTTTAGGAAGGTCAATGCTAAAAATTATCTTTATGGAACAACTGACATGTTCTCAAATTGTGATGCAGCCCGCATATATTTGTGAATATACTGACAATTATCAAATCATTTACTCTTTCTGGATAAACTGTATGAGATGTGAATCATATACTGATAAATTAGCTTTATAAATAGAGAGGATTAGGAGGTATTTGAAATGGTAAAATTTTCCCTGGAAAATCAGGTAATACTACAGATGGAGTAAACAGCTATCTGGAGAAATCAACACCAAATCTAGATTTAGAAGACTTTCTACTTTGTAGGTAAGTTGTTTCAGTGAACTTTTAATTTCAGCCATAGATGGAAAGTACATTTTTTGAAATGTTTTTTTTTTTCTTCACCTGTGGGAAACCTGTTTCTTAGCTTTTAAACACGTTTTCATTTAATTATTTTAATATAATGCAAGTAGATTCTAATAAAGAAAAATGTAAAAGAGCATGCAGTCATGGAGAAAATGCACAATTTCTTTATGTCCCAGTATTTTCATCCACTAAATAGAAGTAATTGTGCATGTCATAGGATGATTGAGAGGTTGTTTTGACCACAAGATGCAGAGAATAAGTTCACTTCATCAATAATAAAGAAAGATACAAATATACAGCCTTTTTGTATTAATGTTTTCATTCCCTAGAGGTCATTATGAAAAGGAAAGAACTGAGTAATAGAATTGTTATGATGTTGTAAGTTACCTTTGTAAAAAAAATGAGAAGTCCTTGGTTCATATTTTGGGAGGCACAGATGAAATACTTTTTTGAAATAGTTCCTTATTTTAAAATGCAACACATATAATCTGTAGGAACACACCGTGCTCCCTTTTCATATTTTCCCTATCACAGTGTGTTTTGCAAAACCGACGGTAGTGAATGCTCTCACCAGGTAAACTAAAGAGATGGAAAAGAAAAGCATAGAGCAGGAAACATAGCCCGCAAGGTCTTCAGATATGACTGAGTCCCTCTCTGATTCTCCGTTTTGAAGCTTTGATTTTCCCTTCATTGCTCTGATTCCTAGACTCAGTTTTCCAATGTGGAAGCGAATATGCTGTTCTAAATACACACTATTCTTAGGAGCTAATAATTCCGGAAACAAAAAGTCCCTCTGTCTCAAAAATGGCATCAGTATTAGAAAGAACTGGTTGGCAGAGTGAAGCCACTTTTCTGCTCAACTCTGAACCAGTAACTCTGCTTGTGTGCTTGTGTGCACATGTGTGTAACCATGAACACAAAATTTAAGGTGTTTAGAACTTTGATTCTCAAGTTAGTTTTGCTTGGTTCAAACCCTGAATTCAGTTAACAATTTGGGTGGTCTTGAATGTAATATTCTAGCACGTCTTGGCCTCATTTCCTAAAAGTTAATATGGAGATAATAAAAGTATCTATTTCAAAATATTTCTATAAGAACTAAACATATCATGCCTACCTTGGAAGCAGAAGGGCCCGAGTTTGATCCCCTGTACCACACACACAAAAAATTAAATATATTAATGAGCATGGAAAAAGTGTAGGACAATAGCTGATGCAGATTAACAAGGAGATGTCACTGTAATTTGAATAGCAATTCTTTGTAATTAATAGAAGGCAAATGCACCTGTATGGTATGACGGCATGAGTCTGAGAAAACTTAAAACTGATTCTTTCACCTGTCTGCTGTACAACAATCATTATTTATTACAAGTACTTACTTGGTGGTAAATATCTGATAAGAAAATGAGAATAAGAGGGAAAGCAAATGAAACAGTTTTTACCCTAAATTTGTATGTATAAATCCTAAGGGAACAGGAAAGATACAGATGCTTCAGCCAGGAACCTGTGTCAGTCACAGTGTCTCCAACTCTGCCTCTGTGATATTCTGACCTCCTCATATTTACATTCTCTGTGCTTCACGCTCTGATTTTCTTCAGGAGGCAGAGCCACTGTGTCTCATCAATTAAAACAGGTTCAAAGATCTGCAGCTGTGAGTTTCTCATGACTCTTGGTTTCAATGTGATCAATTTTTATTTTAGAGTAGATGTCAGTTTTCATCTGCTCAAATGTCCACAAAACATAATCTGACTTGAAAATATGCAAATAACTTCTTACTAGATACTTTTAATTAGATGCAGGTCTTGGGTGGGGAGGTATCGCCTAATTAGTTCGTAGGTAATCAGGAGAAATCACACTTGATTATGTGCTGTAAATTTACTTCTGAAAGTGCAGGGCTAACATTTACAGCCATGAGAGTGCAAGGAGGCAAACACCCAGCTTTTCTTTACCAGAAAGGTACTTCCTCTCTCTTCTCTCTGTTCATTTCCTCCCCCTTTAGATTCACAGACTGCAGACAGTCAGGAACCTTGCTTTGCATTGTCAATAGATGCCCAACCAGGTGAAGAACAAATACAAAATAATTGTAAAGACATATAATAGACAAATAGCAAAGCAAACACACAGGTGTTAGACAGCTTTGATCAGCAATCATTGGGGAAATGTCATATAGGCATTATGGTTAAAGGGAGCCTATGTGACAGTAATGGTGTCTGGCTTGTACACAAACAAAGGCTTTAGTGATATTAACTGAAATGATTGAAAATTTCTAAAAACTGACTATTAAATCCATTTATGTGCAGTCGTGGTGTGTGTGTGTGTGTGTGTGTGTGTGTGATATCCTGGGGATTCAAATGGGGATTTGCACTCAGTTACATCTCCAACTCATTCAGTATATAGCTTGCTTAAATCACACTATCATGATTAACTTGTATATGAATTCAACAAGGAAGACTTCCCTCAGTGATTGAGTGAAATTTTCTCTCATTTGCAACTTCCTTTGTAAATCTGTTTAAATATTGAAAAAAACTAAATTTTCGTTATAATTGGAAGGGATTGTAAAATGTTCATGTGATATCAGTATTTACTGAACTAGAATAAAGTTTTACTCACATAATAATATTCAGCATTAAGTGATTTAAAAAGAATGTAGATGTTAAATTGTTGAGATTGGACTATAGATTTAATGACCAGATCATCTTTTTATCTGGTTCAGCAAGGCTGTGTGGTTTGAGGTCAAGAGACTTGGGGTTTCTTTCTCTACCTGCATTTATCAAAAAATTGAAAAAAAAACCCCTGCATTTTGTTTCAGGACTTCTGAATGGATGTGTACAAATACAGTTGTTTGTCATGGACTTACTCCCCTTCACAGGGGAAATTGGGAGGGTGAGGAAGTAGTCATTCAAAGTCCAATCCAAAGTTTTAATAATACAAAAGTAATGACAGTTGGAATGTAACACTATTATAGGCAGATGAGTCAGGTAGAAATGCTAAACATAACCCAACTGCACCCAGGAGACATATCTGTTGGAAACTGTGGCGCAAAATAAAGGTAAGATGACCAGACTTGTACACTTCCTCAAAGAACAAACACTGAGTTTAATAAAGTCTAGATAGACGTCAACCACCCTAATGTTTGACCAGAGACCTCTGGACCCACTTCTTCCTAGGAGAATCTTTGTAGTTCAGGCTGGCCCTGAGCTCACTATGTAGCCCAGGCAAGCCTCGAACTCAGCAATCCTCCTGTCTCTACCTCCCGAGTGCTGGGATTACAGGAGTGAGCCACCACACCTGGCACTGTGGTATATGGTATTGATTGCTGGTGGGCGTGAGTCTCCATGCCCAGCATTGTATGTGGTTACCGGGATCGAACTCAGGACCTTGCACTTGCGAGTCAGGTGCTGGAACCACTGAGCTAAATCTCCAGCCCTTTCCATCCACTATTGTTACATGATCTGTTTTCCAACTGGGCCACTATTCCTCTGTGAGTACACTTGTAACCTTATTGGATGTTCATGGCTGTGGCCTATGTTTTACCCACATAAATTTCATCCTATAAAACTACTTTGTAAAATGGTGTCCCAGGCTACCCACTCAGGTCTCCCTCCTGCCCTCCAGGAGCTTTCCTATCAAACAATAGCTTCCTATTCTTAACCTCCATTATTCCTAGGACATATTCTTTGATTTCTTGAGAAGAAGAGCTGTGTATATATGGATTGGGAGAAAAACATTTCATATTTCATCTCTGGTATTATTTCCCATATCAACATGGGGCCATTTAGGTCCCAAATGATGAGCGAAGTTCAACTCTAATCCAGAATTGGGGAATAAATAGCAAATACCAGATTTACTGCTTGATTTAATTGTCATAAACAGCAAGAAAACAATTTCAATACTAAATCAGAACTCTTTATTATCTTTGAAGGAAACTGATTAGGCAAATTATTCAATGTAGTTACACAAAAGCAACATAAACATCTACATTTGTAGTTATTCATTATGATGATCAGTGGATAAAATGAGAAGCTGATACCGTCCTCATAATTCCAATGATAATGCTGCAATAGGGAACTTCAGAAACAAATGACCAACTAGCATTTATTCTCTGTGTTGCAGCTCCATGCCAGTAAGGACGGTTTCACTCATGCTCTCAGGATGAATGTAAATGTTTCCTCTCACTGGTCAGTTTGTCAACAATATGTAACTCATGTCTTCACTTAATTGACTTGAAGTTTTAGAGAGTATTGATTGGAAGACTTCCTTGACTAAAAAGAATGGAGAATTTTACCTGCCAGGAGTGCTGATAACAAAGAGAGTAAGTTTGAGATTTGTATTAGCAAACAGACAGATGGTATGTGTGGGTGATAAAGGACTGTAAACATGGCTAGGCTAGGTAGGAACAGCAAAATAAGAGTAGTATTAAAGGGACCTGTACTGGTTTGTATTACATTGTGGCCATCATGGCCTATGGAGTACACAAAACAAGCTGACATCAGTTGTTACTGAACAAAACAAATAGATTTTCAGTAATTAAAAAGAAAGTAACATACCAGTTACTGCATGAAAAATAGAAACAGAACAGGGAATTCAGCCTCTGTGCAAAGTTATGGGTCAAATACTCCTGCTGTATGTCTTAGATATCAGTGAATTGCAATTATAAAATGAGGAAATGAACAGTTTTTTCTTTACTTTTTATTTTTATTTATTTATTTTTTGATAGCTGCAGCACAGCAGTATTGGCCCTACTGCAGTCAAACAACAGTGTCAAATCAGTTGGCCATCAGCTGATAACACCTCAAGTTGTCTCTCAAGAAGCATGGTTTAACTTTCTTTGGGTTTAAACAGTTCTTCCTGGAACTTGTACTTAAAAATTTTCTGAACAAAGAACTCAGCATTTGAAAAACAATGTGTCATCCTGAAGTAAAGTCTTCAAATCATAGGCAAAATACCTTAGTAACACATTTTTTTCTTTAGTAAATGACCAGAAGTTTAAGGAACATCACTACAGATGCCCAAGAACACAGGGCAAGGAAGTATATGACTTCTACCGTCATTAAGCAAGGCAAGGATTCTTATGGCTATGAAATGTTCTTTTTAGCTAATGAGTGCTGAGCAACTAATATGAGTGCTACCAAATATTCCCTTCATGATTAAAGGGAAAGACCTTTATGAAATGAGAGTACAGAAACTTAGAAGAGTGATATTTTTATCCATTGTGCTGTTAACACAAGACACCATAAACGAAGTGGGTTATAAACTGAGGGGATATTTTATAGTTCTGGAGTTAAGGCAGATTGATTGTCTAGAAAAGGTGTGATATCTGGATCATAGATGGTACCCTCTTCACTTCTCCTCACATGGTATAAGGAGCAGAGAGCCTCTCAGATTTTTTTTTCTTTTTTACCAGCATATGACACAATTTAATTCTCATTTATCCCATTCTCTCACCCACCCTGTAAGCCCCCCCATAAGCTTTGTTTCCCCTTTTTTGTTACCATCATATATTCGTCCCCTTGTTACTTACCCTTACACCCCATTTTCCTTTGAATACTTCCTACTTCCCAATATCTCTTACACATTTTAGAATTCATTTATATCTTCACTTTTCTCATATCAGAGAAAAGATATGGCATGGGGGCAGGTGGTTTTAGGGTGGGTAGGGGAATGGGAAAAATGAGAATTAATTCTCATTGTCAAGTGTGATCATGATGTGTATATTAAATGTACCAAAACTCAATTAAAATGACCAGCAATGAGCCTCCCACTTTTACAGACAAATAATTTTGGTCTTTACTGGTACATTGTATATACACATCATGATCACATTCAATATTGAAAAATTTTACCAGTGTATGACACAATTTAATTCTCATTTTCCCATTCCTTTACCCACTCCACAACCTCCTGCCCCCTTAAATATACAAATGTTATTTCTCTTTTTTTATTACCATCACATTTTTATAGCCAAATGATTTTTGATGAGGATACCAAAAACTCACAATGGAATAAGGATAGTGTCTTTAATAAATGGTGCTAAACCCCATAGATACCTACATATAGAATGCAAATGAAATTAGCCTTCTGTATCACACTATATACAAAAATCAACTCAAAATGGACCAAAGGTTTAAATGCAAATCCAAAACTATGCAAATACTACAAGAAAGCATTAAAGAAATACTATATGATATTGTGACAGTAATGTCAAACCTTTTAAAACTTTCAGTGATATACCCAGACTGCTGTGGCATGCATGGTATAGGTTCACTACCACTTGTATAGCAAAAGATTTCTTTTTAGATAAGATCACCTTACAACAATCACAAATAACGTCACTATAAGACTGTCAGTTGTTGTATAGGAATGTTTTTCATTTCTCTCAGATATGTGCCTGCGTGTAGAATTCCTGGGTTATATGGTAAGTCATTTAACTACTATACCATTTCTGTTTGACCATTGACTTTCTCCTTAAATACTTTGAAAATATTATCTCATCAAGTTCCAGCCTCCATTGTTTCTGACCAGAAATAAGGCACACATTTTCCTGTACTTGCTCACATTTCCTGTTTATTTTCATCACTCATATTTTTTGGGGGGTCAGGAACAATATATTTTAGATAATACATTATAGAGCTCAGGGTGCTGTTCCTTAACTCAAGACCATTCTAATTACTGGCTTCGGTATAAATAGCTGGATTATTTTAGTGACTTATTTTGCCTATTCAACCAAGGTATTAATCTTCTGATGCTGTTCTTCAGAAATGTACAGCTTTGGACTATTCACAGTCACCTCAGGACCACAAAGGTAGTGCTGTGGTTTTCTGTCCTTATGTCCCTGACCATATTCAGCTGTTAAACTCTACTAACTGCAGACTAATTGCTCAAATATTATGAACAATGATCTGGTATATAAATTCATCTATGAAGTAATCCAAACAACCTATGGTTTCTTTAACTAGATAGCTCTTTAACTAGATGAGCATTTAATTTGTTCTTAGCCTTCTGTGTTTATTTCTATAGTTTCTTCTGCAAACGAGCCAGCCTACAGTCTAGGCTATTACTTCACTTGATCCCTCAGTCTCTTCTCAATTGTTTTTCACTACAATCATTACTTGAGTGTTTTTAAGTTTAACCTCCTTCATGCTGTTCTGCAAATGAAATCATTACTACTGGGAAAAAATTAGGATCTGTCTGTTCTACATTCTATTGCTTTCCTAAGCAAAATCTCTGATCCAGGATTCTGGAGCTGGAGATGGGGACAATGACATTCTCCATTCTGAGTAAAATACCAGATCTAGGAGCTCATCTAGAAAAGGGTAAGACAGCAGCGGAATCATCTTAACACAGGTCAGGGGAAGTAATATTGATGGACCTCATTTTCTGGGAGTGCTACCAGGTCACTTCATCTATGAGTGGAGCTAAAAATAACAAGGGACACCTCACACATACACACCTTCATCTACATTGGCCCAGGACTTACCATAAGCAAATGGCAGCTACCGGGAAAATGAGAGATATGGAAATCCTTATCCTTCCCCAACTGGAAAAAAGCGCCAAACTGAAATTTGGGGGGAGTGAGAACCCAGTGTTCTTGACCATAGTAGTCTGAAATGGAGTTATAACCTCACTGAACTTTGATAACAAAAAGACAGAATGATTTTGTTTTGAATATCACAGAATTTCTCCTTTCTTACTGAATTTTCAGTGGTTTTCTTAAATAGGTGTTTCTTCCATTATTTGTGTGCTTTGGACCAGAAGCTTTAAAATGTTACTTTTTAAAATAAATTTCAGAGATGTCATTGGAGATCTCATCAAGTTATCATATTAGTAGTCAACTTCCCTTCATCATCTCTTAGCAACCCATCCTTGTTCTTATGACTTTTATCTAGATGTCCCCCCAAAGCCTCATGTTCTCATAGGTGGGAAGATGACTAGATAATAGGTGTGTATGATACTGGATTCATTCATCAATGGATTTATAGCTGGGTGTAATGTTGGAAGGTGAACCCCTGCTGGGAAGATGTGAGTCACTGGGGATGGGTTGAGGTACATTTTACTTCCCTCCTGTTCCCTTGTTGGGTGGCTGTTTCCTGTCTGCCATATCATGAACTGTTTCTCCTTTATTGTGCCACTCTGCCTTGGAATCAGCCAATTATGAACTGAACTCTCTGCAAAAGATGAGCAAAAATAAATTTATTCTCCTTTAACTTGTGAGTGTTGGGTATTTTGTTTCAGCAATGAGAAAATAACTAAGACACTTGTTTGCATCAAATTAACAGAAAATGGAAAATTTATGAAGAAATAATTTTAGGTTTAGTGTTGACTCATTGTAAATCCTAAGATCTAAATTAATAAAACAAGGCTGAGCTCAATATTAATTCTGTGAGAAATATGTAGTGATTAAAGAGTATTTACTATGTGACGTAGTAATTATAGTAAAGAGTAAATGAAACTGTGGCAGATAGAGCTATTCAGAAAGTTATATCTATAACTAACTATACTGAAGTAACCACATCTTTTACAGTGTGAAATATATTTCTATTTACAGATCTGGGCAGCATTTATCTTAATTAGAAGTACTCAGTTCATGGAGAGTCATAGCAACATCATCCTTCATCTGATATTCAAAACTATTATAGATACTATTTTGTTGTGGAAATCAAATATTACACATGCAAATAAAGAAAGAACAAGAATCATGAAAATGTGCATGAATTAATTTTTTTTCCAAAATTACAAAACTCTTCTTTAGAAACATTTTGAATACTGATAGAAGAATATAGATATCTATTTCAAGGCATAGTATGTTTATGAACTATAATAGAATAAACACAATTCTAGTAAAGGTACTGAATATTAGTAAAAATCATAATCATTATTCAAATCATTTCAGGGCATTATGACTACAAACTTTCTATTAATTGCTATGATATTCTCATTGCTGCTTCAACACATTACCAAAATATAGTTTCTTAAATTATGCAAATTTACTATGTTACAGTTAAGGAAAGCTACCACACCCGCATAATGGTATGTTACACTGATTGCTGGTGGGCGTGAGTCACCATGCCCAGTAAGATATCCAATGGGAACACAGGTTAAATAGTCCAACAAGACATTGCATATTTGATCCCCAAATAGATTTTTTGCTAGAGAATCTGAGTGCTCATCAGTTACTCCTCTTACCCTTGCACTGTAATACTGCCATATTTGAGGCATTCTTACAGAGTTTGATCTAGTCCAAGTTCCTGAATTAAGAACACTTGCTGTTCTTCTACCCGAGCTTAAAGGCACTAAATTGTCCACTGAGACAGGATTATTCCCATGCAATCAATTCTACTACGGTAGCAACATACTAATCTGTTACAGTGTCATCTATCAGGGCTAGTTGAGAAATAATATACTATAGGACCCTGTTTTGAGTCTCCCTTTAGAAGTGAGAAATAGGAACTAAGTCTATGATCACCTCTCCCTGCTTCTCAGTGAGACTCGCCCAGAACTTCCCTTTCTACTGCTAACAATCTTCCATAACAGTCTCCCTCATTCAGTCTGGGAGCTTGGCAGTGCGAAGCCACCAAAAGACTGTTCTGACACCCAGGTTTAAACACTCAAGCCTTTCTTAAAATGTTGTCCCTGCCAGCTCCTGCTCCATGTGACTGTGCCCCCTGGTACTTGTACTGGAGTCGTTCACAAACTGTTGACTCTGGAGGCCACTCAAGAAGCATAGTCTCACATTCTTCCTGGTGTTTCCAATTGGATAAGTTTCTCCTATTCTTAGAGTAGTTTACCACTTCTCTGTTCCCAACGAACCTGGTAGGTCACCTTGCTTTACAGCTGGAACCTAGACAGCCATTGTTGGCAGTATGGTCAGTCCTCTGTGGTGTGGTCCACCTCTTCTGTATCTCTTAATCCTATTTACTTCTCTGTCAGTGCCCTAGTAGTTTCCATGTCCCCTCTTTTCACTTTAGCTCTTCTCCATGCTATTTTTTTGAAATTCTAGATACTTTGACTTGATATCACTGAGATGATGGCACTCACTGCTCTGACATTTTGTCCTCCACCTCTAATATAGTTCTGTAAGTTGTTTTTCTTTTCAAAAATAGCTTTTTTAGACGTTATACATATATCATAAAGTTCACCCACTTAAAATATATAGCCACTGTTTACATAAACTTCCATTTATATGAATATATGAGACAAACATGCAAATATATGAAACATCAGTGTATGTATATCATTACACATTTATTAATAACTGAAAGTTTTAAATGCATTTCTTGGTGGTGCTCACTATAAAGATACGCCACCCAATAAATAAGTTTCCTCAACATGGATTTACTCTAGCATGAAGATAAGTGTGATGTGTGCATCTAAGTCATAGCACACAAAGAACTGTTTGTCCTGCTACTTTCTCTCCTTTTATTACTTGTATTTAATTTTTTAAAGAAATATTCTCTAACCTGAATTGATGTACACAAGGAATAACATTTGTTTCTTCTCCACCATCTTTAGTAATAGGAGTTAACGCTTACAGTAGTAGTCAACTCCACTTTTGAACTCCTAAAATTTACAAGTTCTTTTTACGGTTATGTCCTTGTAGCTTCTCACCATTTGACTGTACTGTGTTTGGCAGAAAAGATAACTCTCTCTTCCATCTAGAGGCGCCCCTGGTTCACAACTAAGTATGTACATCAATTTTCCAAAGAAATGAAAAGAGAGACCCTGTGGAACAGAAAAAGTAGAATAGAGAGAGACACAGACAGAAACAGCTACAGATACAGAGGCCCAACCCTTTTTTTTTTTTTTTTTACTAATATGAAACAGAATATCGGGGAATAGATTCTAGCATGTTTATTCAGACACTTCAACTCATTTATTTTTGGGCATATGCATCAAATGATTGCAAGACTGAGATGTAATCATTGAGAAGACTTGAAGACTGACTGATTTAGCCTTCCCGACACCTTGGAGAAAACTTGGGCAAGAACATATTTGATGCATGCAAGAAACAAGAGGAAGGTCACTGCGACTGGAGAATCATGATCAAAAGTGGAGAACAGAAAGTGAAGTCGGAAAGGAAAAACACAAATAATGGATGTCTAGAGTCACTGTACGCAAGCTTTCTCTTACTGAAAGAGGTATAATCAAAGCTTTTTTTTTTTTTTTTTTTTTTTTTTTTTTGTGAGACAGGGTCTCGCTTTGTAGTTCAGGCTGACTCTGAGCTCGCTATATAGCCCAGGCAAGCCTCAAACTCAGCAATCCTCCTGCCTCTGCCTCCCGAGTGCTGGGATTACAGGCATGAGCCACCACACCTGGCACAATCAAAGCTTTTTGAGCAATAGAATTACTTGATATTTCATAGGTTTTAACAAAGTAATTCTATCTCTTAGGTTTCGTCTTTTGTTTACTTGTATGTTTGTTTTATTTTTATCTTTAAAATTGTAAGAGTCCCTTGAGGGGGAGAGATGATGAGATGATGACAGTTTGCAGAAGGGTGGAAGACTGGAGGCTGGAGAAAATTCTTAGCATTTCCTTCAGATACAAATCTTTTCTTCAGAATCACTGCTGATCGAAGTTTCCTAAACTGTCTTGTTTCAACTCATTCAGATCTGCCTCCAAGCTTGTTCTAAGAATATTATTTTTAAGAACTTGTACTCCCATTATTTCCCCTTTCCTTACTTAAATATTGTTTTAGTTGAACTTTTTAAAGGGTTTTTGTCTATTTTCTTAAAATTTTGTGGTTTTAGTTACTATGGTAGATAATTTTGACATTTTATTTGCTGTTATCTAAGGACAATATTCTCCAAAATGTGCTTGGTGGTTCTCAGGCATCAGAAAGATATGTAATGCTTGTTAAAGTTGGAGATTACACCCTCTACTAAAGTTATTGTGGACTCAATTGGCATACAATTTTAATTTATTTCCATATATATGTATATATATATAAAAATTATAATTGGCTCTTGTCGACAAATCATGTTCAATGTTAGCAAAAAACAATATCAAAAGAAGTTCCCATTAATGTGTTTGTATTTTTGAAATTATATGGCTGTGTAATTTATGTCTACTTTCATCAAAAGTCGATTTTGTCATCAGTTAGCTGTGAAGTGTACCGTATCATCCACAGGAAATAATAAGGTTAGAATATTTTCATCATCAGACTTATACTAAAGTGATTAAATCCAAGTTAAATGGTTAAAGAAAGTCAATTGTGTTTTCTTAATTTAAAAGGCATTTTTGTGACTTTGTTGACATTCTCAGGTAGGTACTTTAAATAGTCTTTCATGTATTCAATAACTCCTTATTGCATATGGTTTCATCCCTCAGAACCCAGGTAAATCCCATGTTGTATTTTTATTCTGTGAGGTTTAGAGACAAATGCCAATACATATTTTTGCAAAGCACATCATTCTGAGTCATTTCACATTGGTTGTAGCATGCACTTCATTAGTATTTTTGTAGTGAATAAATATATTGAAAACCATTTTGCTCACAGAAACCACCCTAGTGTTTTTCTAAGTAGTACAATCCTCTATCCACAGTAGCCATTCATAATTCTATAGATACTTTTTTAACTATGAAAAGAAAACTCTCAAAGATTTCAAGAAATATAAAATACAATTGTAACTGAAATTTATCAAGTGTTCCTTAGTGCTGAAATATCTAGAGAAGAGGAAATGAATCCAGCCATGTGCTGAACACCCTCACAAATGAAGTATTTAAAATATGTTGAATGCTTGTTCCCTCCAGTGCAGAATGCAACTTCATATATTATTTCTTTACACTTGTCCTGCAATTTGCATCTTCATGGGTTCTAAAGTACTGACTGATAAAGGCAGAACACTAACAAACCACAGCAATTAAGAGTTCATATAATCCAGCAGATATGATTAATGTTCAAACACAATTTCTTTTGCAATAACTCTCAAGAGGAGACCCAGTGCCCATACAGTATGAACCCCCATGTCATGAATAAACAAGGACCATCACAGGAAAAGTTTCACATGACAATGAAAAGGTAGTGTAAAGTGTACTGAATTCCCACTCATTCGGTATTTTGTAAGAAAAACAAAATGGCAGTAGAGAGTGCTTAACTTGTTTGCTCCAGAGGTATTAATATTTATAATAAGATACTGTGGGGACAAAAAACCACAATAAAATACTTATCTAAGCCTATCTTAAAAGAAGTACTGGAATCAAGGTACATTTGTATATCTTTAAACTTAAAACGTATAATTTAAAGTAATTGTACTGAAGGAATTTGATGTAGAATTAATCTTCAGCTCATTGTAGAAAAATATACATGGCTTCAATTGTTGTATAAACTACTCAACATACAATAGTTTGCAATGTAAAAGCTTTAGATCACCTATGATGTATGTGCCTTGCTCATGTAAAGGACTCCTCCAATATAAATATAAAGATTTTAATGTAGCTATACTGGTAAGAGTAACAGTAGAACATGGTATTTTCTATTTAAAGTGTATGCACTTTAATATATGAAGACCATGGTATTCTAGACTACAGCAGTTCAAAACATAATCCATTAATGCTGAATAACAAGCTTTCAATCATCCAACAACTGAGTTCTGTATGAAGAAATTTCTAATGTCAAAAGAAGAGTGACAAGGATAGTTTTTTTAAAAATGTTTTAGGAGAATGACTGTGATTAATATGAGCCTGCGGGACGATTTCCTCTGACAAAGAGCGAATGGCATCAAATTGGAGTAAATACCCTACAAATGCAATAACAAAAGAAAGTAAATGGAAAATTATAGCTTTAGCACTTAACTGTATCTGAAAGAAACCACCAGTCCTTTCAGTGGGAACTACTTAGTCTGGCAGTTTCTAAGGTTGTAATTTTCTTATTTTGTTTGCTACCTTAATCTAAGACCTTCTGGAAAATAAAGGGTATTTTTTGTGAAATAGGAAATATTCAAAGGGGATGTGGTAGGGGAAAGTAATGAGGGGAAAGAATATGTTCTGAAAAGAAAAAGAAAGCACATGTATATAGGGTTGGGGGTAGAGGGGTGGGTAGGGATATGGGTAAAAATTATAATTAACTCATGCCGTATACTGGTACAAATTACCCAATGTTGAGTGTGATTGTGAGCTATATATAAAATGTACCAATAATGAATTCAATTTAAATAAAGGAAAAAAATAAAGAAAATCAAGTGTATTTTTAAAGAATTCTTTTCCTATGACCTCATCAAATGTAATAAAATAAAACATGCCATTTTGGTTTTTTTGTGATATTTATTTGATCATTATTCACATCTATATTAAAACTTTGTGTCACATTTGTCATTGCTGTGGAGATCTGGATTTGTGGGGTTACAAATGGTTTATTTATATCTGGACACTGAACATCAAAGAGCTGAATAGAAATTATGCCTCAGTAGATCACTGGAACAATGAACTAATATTTTCCTAGATAAGTCTGACAAAAGCATTTATAGCAGCATAACTAAGTCAACTGGGTTTTCTCTATACTACTATAAGCTATTTATATTTAAAGAAGTAACAAGATGCCTTTCAACAGTTCTTCCATTTTCTAGTAGTGTTACTGGAATCAGTAATTTCTAATGCATTATTAAAATAAAGACCAAAATCTCACACAAGGATGTATAGGTAATGAATAGTTTTACTCTCTTATTTCTTTAGGTTCACCTTGCACTGTAATTTTATTCTGTTATTTTCCTCAAGATCCTCCATCCATCTAGATTTTCCTAAGGTCAGTTGAAGGATTTTGTTTGTGTTGCTATTGTCATTGTTGTTTTTGACAGAGACCCACCAAGTCATTAAGCTTTCAAACCTGTGTTCAAATCTGTCATCCTTCCTCTTCAGCCTCCTAGAGCACAGAGATTACAAGCATGGAGCACAGCACCAGGCTTGAAGGATATTTTTATATGTTTCTCCTCCATGGAACAATTTCTCCCTTGCTATTGATACATTTAGCATTATTTTATCCTTTGGAAAACGTTTCAGCTGGAACAATTTTAAAAGGACATATTGATAACTCTGAAACCATATGAATTAAGTTGATTGAATGTGTGATTTCTTAATGTCTTCTCCATTAAATTTCAAACTCTTGGAGTATGATTGCCAAGTCTGCTTGGATTAAAAGTGTTGGGGCAAAAAAAAAAAACAATTATCACTGGAAAACCTGCATTTGTATACTAAAGTATTTTTATAAAAAACTTCTAAAAATTAAATAATTTTTGTAAATACTATTGGTCATTTCATAATCTACCTTAACTTTCTCATTTTGTGAATAATCATGATGTGTCATTTCTTATGTTCAAAAAGATACCATATTTTTTAAGTAGACTATTTAACCTCTGATGACCAAGAACAAAAATATTTAACCATCTCCTTAAAATTCATCAAAAATAAATCCATTATGGTTCCTGTACCCCTAATCCCCCAAACAGTAGTTTACACTAATAAAACTCTAGTTCTTCAAGTACTCATTTCCAAAGTCTGAGTTTACTGCACCCTAGTTTCTATTCCTTGGCTACCTCAGCTTTTAAAATGTGTGACTTTTCATGGCCAATAAAATACCCTAGATTTGCATAAAATCTTCTGGTAAGGAATTTTAATGTATCTATTTTAAATAATTTAAAATAGTTCTCTTTGTACCTCTCATCAGGTCTTACATTTCCTGTTATGATTTTTTATAGTAAAATCTGGCTAGAATTGCATTTTACTTCTAAAATGCCCAGATTATTTTTAAAATTGATTTTATTGGTACATTTTATATATACATTATGAGCATATTTAATATTGAGAATTTGTACCAATACATGACACATCTTGATTCTCATTTTTCCCATTCCCCTGCTCTCCCTAAAACCCTCAACCCCCTATATACATGAGCATTGTTTCTTTTTTAACCATCCAATTTTCCTTTCCCTTCTTTATTTAGCTCTAGCCTCCATTTCACTTTCCCTTTTGAACATTTTCTTTCTATTTCACCGTATCTATCATACATTTTAGAACTCATTTACACCTTTAGTTTTTCATACCAGAGAAATGAAACAGTATTTACACATCTGTGTCATATTAATTTCATGTATGAGTATGTCCTTAAGGTACATTCATTTGAAAATAAATGACTAAAATTTATTGTGTCTTATGGCTGAGTAATATTCCATTTTTTTAAAAAAACATATCTTCTTTATCCATTCTGCTGTTGATGAGTGTCTGAGCTGTTCCCAAGATTTAGCTATTACAAACTGAGTTGCTATAAACGTAGATACACATACTTTGCTGTGATATGATTTTTTAAGTTCTTTCATGTATTTACCTAACCCAAGTGGGTTTTTGACATTTATTTTCTTTATTTTTTTAAATTTTTATCTTTATTGGTACACTGTATATACACATCTATCATGATCACTCTTGACATTGGGAATATGTACCAATATATGATACAATTTAATTCTCATTTTTCCCATTCCCCTATCCACCCTACAACCCCCCCAACTCCTAAATACTAAGGTTTTTTTTCTCTTTTATTATTACCATCACCTTCTTTTACTTCTCATTATTCACACCTCCAACACATTTCCCTTTGAATATTTTCTATTTCACAGTAACCACCATACATTCTAGAGCTCATTAACAACTTCAGTTTCTAATCCAATATTTTTGAGGAATCTCCACACTGATGTCCACAGTGGTCGCACCAGTCTACATTCCCAGCAAAAGTAGAGAAGGGATCCTTTCTCCCTGAAGACTTGGCAGCATTTCTTGTTGGTTGATTTCATGATTGCAGCCATTCCTTCTGGAGTGAGATGAAATTTCAGTGCTTTTTTCATCTGCGTCTCTCAAATGACTAGCATTGTTGAACATTTCCTCATGTTTCATTGCTGCCTTTACTTCTTCCTCTGAAAATTATCTGTACATTTCAAGTGCCCATTTTAATTGAGTCTTTAAATTGGGGGGGAGGGGCTGACTTTTTAAGTTCTTCATATGCTCTAGATAGTAGTCCTTTGTCTGAGAAATAGCTAGTAATTTTTTCCCATATTGTAGGTTGTCATTTCTCTCTGTTGTTGGTTTCTCTCAGTGTGTAGAGGTTTTTAATAATATAAGATCCCAGTTGTAGATTCCTTCTGCTACTTCCAGTGCTGATGAAGTTTTGTTCATAAATTCTTTCCTTATTCCAATGTCACATAGACTTTTACCTAACCTGTTTGCCAGCAGGTTTAGTGTTTCTGTTTTAATATTTAAGCACCTAATCCACTTTGATTTTAGTTTAGTGCTTCTTGAAAGAGATAGATCTAGCTTTGGTCTATGGCAAGTTGAAACTTAGTTTTACAGGATCATTCGCGTTTTTTCCTTTTGTTTTATTTTTAAAATTGCTTTTATTGGTAAATTTTATATATACATTATGATCAAAATCGACACCGAGAATTCATTTGTTAAAGGAGCTATCTTTCTTCCACTGAGGGTATATTTCTCCTTTGTCAAGGATTAAATAGCTTAGTATATCTTTAGTTGTTTCTGGAACTTCTAATCTGTTCCACTAATCCTCAGGTCTCTTTCTTTGCCAGAACTACACATATTTTTATCACAGTAGATTTGTAATATAGTTTCAAGTTGGGAGTTGTAATACCTCCTGCCATGCCCCTGTTGCCTAGAATTGCTTTTGTTATTCTAGGTCTCTTCTAGTTCCAGATGGAATTTTGGATTACTTTCTCTAGCTCTGTGAAATATGTTCCTAGTATTTTAATCAAGATTTCATTGAATCTATATAGAGTATAGTCATTTTGATGGCATTGGTTCTCCTTAACCAAGGAAAAAAGGATCTCTTTCCATTTTCTGGTATTCTATTTGATCTCCCATTTCAGAGTACTGTAGTTTTCAGAGTAGAAGTCTTTCACCTCCTTTGTTAGCCTTATTCCTAGATATTTCATTTTTGGAGTGCTAGTGTGAAAAGGATTGATTCACTGATTACTTTCTCAGTGAGTCTGTTGTTCATTTATATAAGGCTACTGATTTTTGTGTCTTGACCTTGTATGCAGCTATACTACTAAATCTGGCAATTAAGTCTAGCAGTCTTTTGGTTGAATTTTTAGGATCCTCTGTATAGAGCACCATGTCATCAGCAAATAATCACAGCTTAACTTCTTCCTTTCAGGTCTTCATTCCTTTAAAAAAAATCTTGTCTAATTATTGTGGCTAATGTTTCCAACAGCATATCGAACAGGAGTAGTGATAGTGGACATCTTTGTCTTGTTCTGGATCTTAGCATTAGTTTCACTTTTTGACCATTCAGTATGATCCTGGCTGTTGGTTTCTCATACATATCTTTTATCAGGTTGAGATAAAGTTCATCTACTTCAATTTTCTGTAGACTTTTGATCATGAATGAGTGTTGGGTATTGCCAAATGCTTTTGCTGCATCCATTGAGATGAGCATATGGTTTTTGTTCTTGAGTCTCTTAGTACAATTACATTTATTCATTTATATAGGTTGAATTATCCTTGAATCCTTGGGATGAATCCAACTTGGTCAGTGTGTATGATATTATTGATGATTCTGTGTATTGTGTTTTCCAGTATCTTACTGGGGATTTGAGCATCTATGTTTATTAGGAAGATTGGCCTATAGTTCTCTTTTCTGGTTGTCTCTCTTTGTGCTTTTCGAATCAAGTACTAGTTGTTTCCAGGAATACATTTGAGAGTATTGCTTCCTTTTTGCCTTCATTAAAGGGTTTGAGAAATAGAGGCACTAACTCTTCTGTAAAAGTTTTCAGCAGTAAAGGCATCAGGACTAGGACTTTTCTTTGTTAATATGTTTTAAGATATATTTTCAGTTACACAGATTGATATTAGAGTGTTTAGCATTTTTATATCTTCATTCAACTTTGGAAGTTCATATGTGTATAGAACTCTATTTGTTCTGTGTTTTCCATTGTAATGGAGTACATATTCTCAAAGTAGGAGTTTATTCTCCTTTGAATTTCTGCTGGATCTGTGGTGATTTCTCCTTTTTACTCCTGATTGCATGTATTGGAGCCTGTTCTTTCCTTTGTTTGGTAAGTTTGGCTAAGGGCTTGTCAATTTTCCTTATCCTTTCAAAGAACTAACTGTTTGATTCATTGATTTTTTTTGTATTGCCCTTAGTGTCCTTTACATTAATTTCTTCTCTAATCTGTATAATTTTATCCCATGTATGAGCTTTGACTTTGTTTTGCTCTTTTTTTTCCTAGTAGCTTAAAATTCAGCATTAGGTTGTTTATTTGAGCTTGCTGTGTTTTCCTACTATGGGCATTCACTGCTATGAACTGCCCTCATACAGATGCATTCACTGTGACCAGTAATTTCCTGTATGTTGTGTTGGCATTATCTTTTAAGTGTAGACACTGTTTAATTTCTTATTTACATTCTTCTAGACCCCATTGGTTCCTTAAGAGAGTGTTGTTCAATTTTCATGTGTTTGTAAGGATCTTGGAATTTTTTTTTGCTATTGATCTCCAATTTCAACCACTATGGGCTGACCATATACAGGAAATAACTGCAATTCATTTCCATCTACTTAAAGATGCTCTATGCAATAAGATGTGGTCTACTGAGCAGCTGACAAGAATGTATAATCTGATTTTGTGGGGTGAAACACTCTGTAAACCTCTGTTAAGCCCATTTGCTCAGAAGTTTGTGTCAGTTCAAATATTTCATTTTAAATTTTTTGTCCAGTCAATCTATTTGTGACAATAGAGTATTGATGTCTCCTACTACTATTGTATTAGTGCTTCTCTGGCTTCTTATGTTCATTAATATTTATTTTATATAGTTAGGTGCACCAGAATTTGGTTTATAAATATTTATGAATTTCATTTTTTCCTCTTTCTCTGTTCCCTGTATGAGGGTGTAGTATCATTTTTTATCTCTCTTATTCAGTTTTGGTGTAAAATCTTCTTTGTCTACAAATAAGATAGCAACTCCTGCTTTTTTTTTTTTTTTCATTTTACTGTCACATGGAGAATAGTTTTCCTTCCTTTTACTTTCAGGCTACTGATTTCTTTGTGAATTAAGTGTATTTCTTGTACATAGCTTATTCAATCTTGCATCTTAATCCATTCTGCCACTCTGTGTCTTTTAATTGGCACATAGAGGCCACTGATATTAATGGTTATAATTGATATGTACTGATTTAGCCCAGTCATGATATTTTCCTGTTCTTGGCTCTTTATTCCTTGTTTTTCTGCCTTTTAAAAATAGTTTCTTGACTTCCCACATGAGGTGAGTATGCGGACTCTCAAGAGATAGTGACATTCATTGTCTTTTCCAAAAATATTCTTTTTTTATTGAATTCCTTATTTGTATATTTTATATACAGCTCACAATCACACTTAACATTGGGGAATTTACCAGTATATGACAGAAATTAATTCTCATTTTTACCCATACCCCTACCCACCCAAAAACACCACCTCTTGCTGGGTGTGGTGGCTCACACCTGTAATCCCAGCACTCGGGAGGCAGAGACAGGATTGCTGAGTTCAAAGCTTGCCTAGGCTACATAGTGAACTCAAAGCCAGCCTGAACTACAAAGTGAGACCCTGTCTCAAAAAAAAAAAAAAGCCTCTTATATAAATGCTATTTCTTTTTCTTTCCAAATCATATTTATTTTTCCCTCATTACTTACCCCACTACATTCCCTTGAATATTTCCTATTTCACAAAATCTAACATACATTCTAGAACTCATTTACATCTACAGGTTCTCATACCAGAGAAAAGATATGTTATTTGCATATGTATGATCTATTTATTTCACTTATTAGTGTGTTCTCAAGGTGTATCCATTTGCACATAAATGAATGAAACTTGTCATTCTTTAAGGCAGAGTAATACTCCTTTTTTTTTTTTAAACATATCATCTTTGTCTAGTCTCCAGTTGATGGGCATCTGTGTTGTTTCCAAGATTGGGCTATCGCAAACTGAGCTGCTATGAACATGGGTGTACATATATCTTTCCAATACGAATCTTTTAATTTCTTTGGGTACATTCCTAGCAGGGGAATGGCAGGGACAAATGGGACCTCCAGTCATAGTTTTCTGAGGTACCTCGCCATTGATCTCCACAATGGTTGTACAAGGCTACAATTTCATCAACAGTGGAGAAGGGTTCCTTTTTCCCCACAGCCTCACCAGCATTTATTGCTTTTGGATTTTGCAATAGCAGCCATTCTTTTGAGTTAAATGAAAGCTCAATGTAGTTTTCATCTACATCTCTCAAATGACCAGTGATGTTGAACATTTCTTCATGTGTTTCTTGGCTGCTTTTATTTCTGCTTCTAAGAAGTATCTGTTCATTTCAGATGCCCATTTTTGAATAGGGTCTTTAAACTTGGTGGAACTGATTTGTTTAAGTTCTTTATATAATCTAGATAGTAGCCCTTTCTCTGAGAAACTAGTAAAGACTTTTTCCCATGTTGTTGGTTGTCTTTTAGCGGTGCCAATGGTTTCTTTTGCTGTGAAAGAGCTTTCTAGTAGGATGAGATCCCATTTGTTGATTCTTTCTGCTAGTTCTCGTGCTATAGAAGTTTTGTTCATAAAGTCTCTGCCTAAGCCAGTGTCTCCAAGAGTTTTACCTAACTTGTTTTGCAAAAAGTGAATTGTTTCTGTTCTAATGTTTAAGTCTCGAATCCATTGTGATTTTAGTTTAGTACATGGTGAAAGAGATAGGTCTAGCTTTAGTTTTCAGCAGGTTAAAGCCCACTTTTTCCACCACCATTTGTTAAAGAGGCTGTCTTTCCTCCATTGAGGATGTTTGGCTCCTTTGTCAAAGAAAACGTGGCTTAGTGTATCTGGAGTTGTTGCTGGATCTTCTAATCTACTCCACTGGTCCTTGGGTCTGTTACTTTGCCAGTACCATGCAGTTATTATTACAGTAGCTTTATAATATAACTTTAAGTTGGGGATTATAATACCCCCTGCCATGTCCTTGTAGCTTACAATTGCTTTTGCTATTGTAAGTCTCTTGTGGTTCCAGATGAATTTTGGGATTCTGTTCTCTAGCTCTGTGAAGTATGGTGTTGGAATTTCAATTGGAATTGCATTGTATCTGTATAGTAGTTGTGGGAGTATAGCCATTTTGACAATGTTGGTTCTCCCTACCCAGGAACAAGGGATGTTTTTCCATTTTCTGATAATTTCTTCTAGCTCCGTTTTCAGAGTCCTGTAGTTTTCAGAGTAGAGGTCTTTTACCTCCTTTGTTAGATTTATTTCTTGATTTCAATTTTCTGGGTGCTATTGTGAAAGGGATTTACTCCCCATTTTCTCTTTCAGTGAGTCTGTTGTTTGTATATACAAAGGCTGTTGATTTTTGAGTATTGACCTTGTATCCAGCTACACTACTAAATTTGGCAATTAAGTCTAGCAGTCTTTTAGTTGAGTTTTTAGGATCTGCTATACAGAGAATCATATCATCTGCCTAAAATATTCTTTAAAATTTTTTGGAGTGCAAGTTTTGTATTCATGAAGTTTCTCTGGTGTCTTTTGTTATGGAATGTCTTATTGCCCCATTGATATTAAAGGATAGTTTTTCAGGATATGCAAATCTAAGTTGGATGTAGTTCTCTTTTAGGGCTTGAAATATTTCATCCAGGCTCTCTTTGATTGAGCGTTTGCATTGAGAAGTCTGCTGTGATTCTGATGGGCTTTCCTTTGTATGTCATTTGTTTCTTTTGTCTAAGTGCTTTCTATATTTCATTATTCTGTTGTATTTCTGAAAACTTGATAATTTGAAGTCCTATATGCCTCACTTATCTGTATGACCAGCATTTTTTCCATGTCTTGTGATGCTTTCTGCCATTACATCTGTGAACAGTTGTTTTATATCTTATCGCTGTCTCTTGCTTCCTCATGGTCTCAAATCAGTCCTATGTTATTGTTTTTTGTATAGTCTAGGAGCTGTTGAATTGATTTCTCGTGGTACCTTGCCATTTTCATATATTATTCCTTTCCTGCTCATTGGCTATAATCCTATCTTCTAGGTCTGATATTCGGTCTTCACATTCATGCATTCTTTTTCACAAACTTCCAATGGAATTTTTAGTTTCCTGGAAATTTGTTTTAAATAACGGTTGTAGTCCACAGGTTTTTTTTTTTTTTTCGTCTGCCAGTGAGTGCTTTTTCAGTATGGCAGACAGGAAGCTGGAACAATGTGGACACTGGGTGGTGATTCTGCAGCTGGTACTCTATTCAAGGCAGACTCTGAACTTATCCTTTCTCAATGCAGCCCTAGCCACTGGTGTGTGGCTCCTCAGTCCCAGGGCTTTACCTTATGCAATATTCCCATGAAATGTCAGGGCCCAAACTCTGCACAGCATTTAGGGCAGATTAACACCCTACAGGCCTACAGCCCAGCCTTCACACTTACTCAATGTGCACAGACACCCAGACACCAGTATTTCCTTTTGAGGGCAGTACCTTCCTTAACTAAAGACTTCACACTAGGCCTCAGCTCTTAAATTTTATATTATCTTCCAATACCATCCCTGTAGGAATTAAGCTTTTGTGGGAAAAAATTATCAAACTATGATAGGTCCCCTCATTAATTCATCAGTTTCCAAAGGCTGTATTTCTTTATATTACTGCATTGGGAAATTCCAACTTGTATTTTGAGCAAGACACAACCATTCCAACAACTTTTTTTTTCTTTTTTTGAGACAGGGTCTCGCTTTGTAGTTTAGGCTGGCCCTGAGCTCACTATGTAGCCCAGACAAGCCTCGAACTCAGCAATCCTCCTGCCTCTGCCTCCTGAGTGGCCTATTTTATGTGGCTTCCTGCTGGGAATACAGGATTGAGCCACCATTCCCATCATTGTGGTATGTGGTACTGGTTGCTGGTGGGCGTGAGTCACCATCCCTAGTATTGTTGTATATGGTTACCAGGGATCCAACCAGGGACCTTGTGCTTGCTAGGCAGCCACCAGTGAGCTAAATCTCTGGCCCTACAATGTTATTTTTAAGTCATCATCTGAAAATGTGAAAATTTCACAAATAGGACTTCTCTCTTAAATGATCCTTGGCCTAATGAATTGAAATAAGTAAATGCAAATTATAGTTTATGAATTTTATTTTAAACTACTTTATAAATGCTAGCAGTCATAGATACCCTTTAGTTTAAATATTACTTTATATTTTAATTACCATTATTCTGTCTTTATTATGTAAGTGAAAACAAAGAAGTCTTAAAATACTTATGATTTTCTTCATAAATTTTTCAGTTAATATCTCTGTTCACAAATTTCTGTGTTAGCAATTTGATTTGGAGATAGAAGCATTTGAAAAAATTTTGTTTTAATTTGCAGACTCTGCATTGGGTGACAAACACAATCACGATCATTTTTCCTTCACAAACACAAACGTGTCCATCTTTTCCAAAATCATAGAGCAAATTAAGTTTGCCCACCTAGACAACACATACTGACAGCATTTGCAACAACTTTCAAATAATTTTCGTTATTTCACTTACACACTTATTTATAGAAAGTATCACCTTTACTTTCACAGTGATAAATATTTCTGATTTTTGAGATAACATGAAAATAATAAATCCAGTTCAAATTAAATTTTTAATATTTCCCTATTTATGAAAGTGCATATTCAGTTAGTAAGAAAAATATCCAATTCATATCCTGTATTGTTGACTAGTTTCAGTTGATTACCTTTACTTATAATTTGTTACAATCATCAGACTTAATCAGTCAAAAATTCATAGATGCCAGGTGGGCGGACTGACACATTCCTGTAATCCCAGCATTCAGGTGACTGAGGTAGGAGAATCACCATGATCTCAAAGCCCGCCTAGGCTATACACATAGTGAGAGAGGGAATAAATATACCTTGATAATTGTTGTGTAAATAGAAAATAAATTTGTCATGTTTTTATTCTGGATGTTAGATTAATAAAATTGGCCTATTTTATGTATATTTCCTTTCTCTAGATTATAAAAACACTTCTAACAACTAAACCTAAATAGTAAGAACTTTTCTAAAATATGAACTGAAAATCTTTTTAGATTCTTCTTAAACTCTGAATTGCATTATAGTTTCATTCATTCCAAATCATTCAGTTTAGAATAAGGGTTATATAAAATTGCCTACAATTATACTTGATCTGAATATTATGTTATTAGAATTTGAACCTGGAAAACCAAGATTCAGTTTTCTGAAACTGTTAAATACTTTTAAAGGTTTGAGAATTCAGTCTGAAAACTAGCAAGTCGGCCTCCTATGGTGTCATAGATACTGTGAGAAGATATGAAAATCCTGAATCAAAGCCAGAATATGGACTATTATATAGTGTCACAGCGGTAGATGGTGTATCAGCATTTGCAGGAGTTCCTTTACTTCCACTTCTAGAGAGCAATATGAAAAGAAACAGGAAATGCCTATACATAAAATAAGTTGTCTTGGGCCTGAGGGTTAGCTCAGTCTTTCCAGCGCCTGCCTCACAAGCGCAAGGTCCTGAGTTCAATCCCTGGTAACCACATACAGTGCTGGGCGTGGAGACTCACACCCACCAGCAAGCAACCAGCAATCAGCACCACAAACCACAGTGGTGACTCACGCCTGTAATCCCAGCACTCAGGAGGCAGAGACAGGAGGACTGCTGAGTTCGAGGCTTGCCTGGGCTACATAGTGAGCTCAGAGCCAGCCTGAAC
>PVIC010004789.1:31676-61000 GCA_004025085.1 Thryonomys swinderianus | reverse complement strand
AGGACCTGAGTTCGATCCCCGGTTACCACATATAATGCTGGGCGTGGTGGCTCACGCCTGTAATCCCAGCACTCGGGAGGCAGAGATGGGAGGATTGCTGAGTTCGCGGCGGCTTGCCTGGGCACCATAGTGAGCTCAGGGCCAGCCTGAACTACAAAGCGAGACCCTGTCTCCAAAAAGCAAAAAAAAAAAAAAAAAAGGAAGAGATGTAGCTCAGTGCAAAGGCCCTATTTCCAATCCATATTATAGGAAAAAGAAAAAAAAAAGAAACCAAGAAATCGCCCCTTCACTATCCAAGTTCACTATCTAGTCTTCCCCTTTGGCCCTGCTGAGTAAAACTGATTATTTTAGCCCGAATTATTCAGAGGGGCTGCTTCCACTTGTCAATACGCATTTAAGAGTCAGTCATTTTTTTGGCCACTTTTTGTTCCATTTCTTATTTTGCTGACTGACTAATAGTCCATTGCACGGATATACCCTAGTATGCTTAATCCGTTTCCCATGAAACAAGAGTTTGTTGCTTCTAATTTTCCATGATGCTAAATGAAGCTGTTATGAATATTCATATATGAGTTTTTGCACGGTTATAAATTTGCAATCAGCTGAGCACAAACATTTTCCTTTTGAAGAAACTACACAATTGTCTCGGACCGTGGCTGTATGCCCTGCCCTCCCCTTGCACGGGCGATGTCTTCACGGCCCACACCTGCCTGGGTATCGCTATTGTCAGGGCCACGCGTGGACCTCCAAGTGGAGCCAACATGTAGAGCGCCTCACGGTTGCTGTGGTTCACAGTCCCCTCACTGGGGAGTGGTGGAGTGAGCAACTTTTTTTTTCTTACTTTTCTTTTTTTCTTGTTGTTGAAATTCAAAGTGAACCTTTTTTTGTTTTTTACCTTCCCTAGAGATTTATCTCCATGGATTTGGATTTGATTGTTTACATTATTCACCCTTACTGGATAGAAAGCCACTGAGGCTCACGTAGATGGTGACTCCCGCTGGCCACAAGTCTGGAGAACGGCTGTCACCGGCCCTCCGGAGAGCCCAGGGGCAAGAGTGCTGGGCGCCTCTGGTCTCCGGTCTCCAGCTTCTCACCACACACGCTTCTTTTCTTCTGTACGTCCCCTTGGGTGAGGCATCTGCTCAACCTGCTGCCTGTTTGTGATAGGAGAGTTGATTTCCTTACAGTTAAAAGTCCATTGAATATTTTAAGTGCAAATCCATTATCACTTGAATGTTTTGAAAATACCTTCCAACCTGTAGTTTGTCTTGATTCTCTCAATAATGTCTTCTGCACAACAAGTTTCTCATCTCAGTAAAACCTGACTGAACAATTTTTTGTGGATGATACTTTTGGTGTTATATTGTTTTTCATATTAAAGGATTTTTCTACCTAAGTAAACCTGCCTTTACCAAGTAGAAGTAAGTTTATATTTAAAAAAGGTTGGCTATCAGGGACACTTTGGTTAAGTCCAAGCGTGCAGCATTTGTCCCCTGGCTTACCGCACTTAGCATCGTACCCTTAAGATTCATCCTTGTTGTAGCATCTCATGATATTTCCCTTATTTTAAAGGCTGAGTCATATTCCGTTGTATGGATTTTCCACATTTTGCTTATCCGTTCTTCCACCCATTGATGTTTAGATGGTTTCCTCCTTTGGCTATTGAGAACTATGCTGCTTTGAACCTGGGAGTGTGAATATCTGTTCACTACTCTTTTCAGTTCTTTGGGATAAACATCTGGAAGTGGGGCCACTGGACCTTATGGTAATTTTAATTTTTTGAGGATCTCCACAAAACAGGTTCACTCTTTCAGTGTTACACAAAGGTCCCAGAGTCCCCTGCTTAGCCAATACTTCTTCCTTCTTTTTCTTTTCTTTCCCTCCTTGCTTGTTCTGTTCATTGTTCTCTTTGTTTTGCTGTGCTAGAGAATTAAACCAAGTAAGTGCTTCAAGCTCAAAAGTCTGGTTTACACTCTGCTTTGGTCTTCATCACGGTCCCTAAGCAAGCTACTTCTATCATCATGCTAGGCAGCAGCAGGAATCTAAGCACCCAGCCCACAGTCTGTGGAGTTTACCAGGCTCGTAACCACCCTTTATGCAGGAACTTATAAATCTGTGACAGCTCTCAGCTGAGAGGGATTTTTGACCTCCAGGTAGCATTAGGAAGAGACTGGGGATGCTCCTGGCTGTCACAATGGAGGAGGCACATGGATACCATTAATCTCATAGGTGGAAATGCTACGAATTCTCTACTTTCACTGGAAGGAGACTCACCACAAAGAACTATCCTGCCCTAATGTATCAGTGGGGCTGAGGTTAAAAGTCTTTGTACCTAGATTAACCTGGAGTTTCCTTCTCTTCTTCTCCTTCTCCTTCTCCTTCTCCTTCTCCTTCTCCTTCTCCTTCTCCTTCTCCTTCTCCTTCTCCTTCTCCTTCTCCTTCTCCTTCTCCTTCTCCTTCTCCTTCTCCTTCTCCTTCTTCTTCTTCTTCTTCGTTTTTTGAGACAGGGTCTTGCTTTGTAGCTCAGGCTAGCCCTGAACTCACTATGTAGTCCAGGCTAATCTTGAACTCACAGCAACCCTCTTGCCTTTGCCTCCCAAGTGCTGGGATTACAGGCGTGAGCCCCCACACCCAGCACTGTGGTATGTGGTACCCAGGATCAATCTCTAGACCTTGCACTTGCCAGGCAGAACAAGTGAACTAAGTCCCCCACCCCCACTTCTACTCCAACTGCCCGCTCACCTTCAATGTCAAACCAACCTGCTGACCTCAGTGCAAACGATAGAAGAACGAACGTGGTTCTTCTCTTAAAACTCTGAAATTTAGCTTTCCTTCTGATTACTTTTTGCCCGGTGACCACAGTAGAATGCCAGCCAACATTTTCTGGAGCATCTAGAGCCCACCAGGTAGCATACTTATTACTTTCTCTTTCATCTTTCATTCATTCTCATCAAACTTTACCTGAGCCCTCACAATGAACCAGGTAGATTCCATACTTCAACAAGAGGGACAGTTTGCTGCCCTTGTTTTGACAGATGGAGAAGCTGAAGCTCAGAGAGTCTGAGGAAGATGCCCTACTCCTCACAGATTACGGCTGGCTTCCCATCAGGCTGCATCTCCAGAGCTCTTTATGGTGCACACGCTATTGCTACATGTGCTGAGAGAGGCCGCCATAATGGCTGCTTTGCAGGACCCATGGGACCCAGACAGTCTGGCTACCTGAGGCTGGTAGGCAGTGTCTGCCAAGGCTGGGGAAACCGAGGCAGGGTGGAGGATGGGACAGCATCACAGCTGAGTGAGGAGTAGCTCTCCAAATCCCGAGTCCCCACCCAGGTGCTCTGTGGCCTCCCAGAGAGTGTGAATGGGTCTTGATGAGGATAATAGTCTCTCCAAATACACTGGCTGCTCCCTTTCCCATTGAGCAATTCAGCTTTCAAATGCTTGGTACATTAGACCAAAGGATGGGTGTTTTGTCTTCTTTCCCCCCTCCTTTTTCTTTTTTAGGGAAAGCAATTTGCCCCTTTCTGATTTAGAATGAGATCTGGCAAGTAAGTGCTTGCTCCCCTTCCTTTCCTTGTTCCCCTCTCCCTCCCCACCCTTCAGTTAAAAAAAAAAAAAAGTCTTGCAGGGAGTGAGGGGGAATAAGAACACAGGGTCCATGCTAAGCAAAAGTATTTGCATAAGCCGTACACTTGGTTCTTAGAGCCTGGGCTGATCTAACCTATGACAAATTCCTCCGTCTCGGCTACCTGCCAGCTGCGTTTTCATCGGGGCTGGCAAGACAACTGAAATCCACATTCTGTACTAATTAACGACCTTCAGGGAGAAGACCACCAATTGCAATGCCAGCACACTTCACTTGTTAAAGGGGACAGGGGGCCTTGTTGGACAAGACCCAGGCCTTTTTCTCTGGGTGGTGGGCGGGTGAGCAGGCCAGGAAGGATAACGGGGTGGGGGTGTGGTAAATAGACCAGAGAGACAAACTCCAAGTTGCACTAAGAGATGGGAAGGCACCTCCAGGGCCGGGCAGTGTGATGAGGCTGTGTGGAGAGCAGGACAGGGCGCGGAGGGGCTCTCTCTGGGGAAAGGGACATCAGGCCAGAGGTGCAGGCGGATCCCACAACCACGGTAGCTCTGTCTAAAGAGTCCAGGGTGCCTCACCCTCAGAGCTCCTAGGTAGGAACTGCTCCCAGCCTGCCAGCCACGCCCACAGCTCCCACAGAGTCTTCTGAGAGGCTCCGCTGTTGGCTTCCAAGCCAGCAGGGAGAAGAACTCAGGCACCTGGATCAGCCGGCTTCACTTTGCTATACTATAGAGGGTGGGGCAGGGATAACAACGAGAAGACTTTCCCAAAGAACATTTCAGATGGGGTGAGTCACATGACCTCACTGCCCAGCTGCTCCTTCTGCAGCCTGTTAGACCTTGTGCTGTTGGGCCACTTCCCGTGCACACAGGTGGCCATCTTTCCTTCTCCACCTGGTGGAAGGAGTCCGACTGGAAACACGCAAGGCCTGGAAAGGCCCCAAGATGCCATTGCGCTCCCCAGCTAACTAACCCCCCGGAGAGCGGCGCCGTCAGTTTCTCAGGAATGACCAGGGTATCCAGCGTGCTCCCGGTCTAGTCTTGTGTTGGAGGACTGGGGAGGGGCTGCAGAGAGAATCCCGGCGCAGTGCTCCAGGTGAAGGCCACTTCCCCCAGGATCTCCTCCCATGGCCAGGGCCCTCCCCGAGCGAGGGCTGAGCCTCCCTTCTCCAGTTAGCCTCAGCACCCTAATCACCACAGCCTCTGACCTGGCGAGTTTCCTTCTCTAAGGCACATCCATTTGGACAGCCAGAGGTTAAAGGCAGGCCAGTGGGCCCAAGGAGGAGTCTGGAGTAGAAAGATGGGGTGCCCCTCTGCTCACCCCAGCCACTGCAGGCCCCAGCCACCCCTGTATCACCAGCCCCATGCTTCATTAAGGGAGCACAATGTGTCCCCGTGGTTGCCTGCCAGCCGGGATGTCCTGTGTGACAGCAGATGCAAAGAGAATGAACAGGCTGCTGAAAAGGCTGGGGACAAAAAGAGCACATTGTCCAGGGTTCTGAAAGGGCTGCCTGAGAGGGGACATATGCATCTGAAAAAAATACCCTAGTGGGTCTCCCCCCTGCTGGCCTCCGCCCGCCCTCACCCAGACCTTCCTGATACTGCACAATGACGTCTCGGAGCCAGGCACGGCCAGCCCTCTCCGCTCACTGCGAGTGTGGGGCCGTGGGTGAGAGTGGAGAGAGGGGTCTCGGAGGCACAGGTACCCTCACGGGAAATTCTCCACCCAGGGCCCTGTGTGCATTGAGGCACAGAGCCCTGAGCCACAGTCCTCCCTGGGAAGCACCTTGCCTCCCCCTCCTCTCGCAAGTGGAAACAGTAGAGGCAGATTCTGTGAGCACACACAGATCTGCCACCTTTGGGTGCTGCAGTATCCACTCAGAGGTCGAAGATGGAATTTGCAAGGGATTCAACGTCTCCTGCATCTCTCCTCTGTGGGGACCAACGCCCAACCTGAGAAATGACTGGTCCTACCCAGAAAACCCCAGGGCTTGGCTGAGCCTGTGAGTCTGGAACCCCAGGAGGCAAAGGAGGAGGAAAGCTACTGGTACTGTATGAGGAGCGACCTTGTGGCTTAGCAGAGGGAAGAGTCCCTGGGTCTCTGAGGGGCTCACAGAATTCATTCTCTGTTCTGTCTCATGAACCAGGCACCCTGTGAGCCTCAGGTTCAGCATGGGGGTTTCAGGGCACTCCACAAGTTCTTCTTGACATTGGTTCTGACGCTAACGCTGCACCTCGCCCACAGACCATGCAGGCCCTCATGTGACGCCAGGGACCAAAGCTCTTTGTAGGCCGCAGAACACTAGAATATTGTTTTAGTATTTGAACACTGGGGGCAGCTGTCATTACCCATGACCACTTTCTTCTGTAGGGTATTTTCTCAATCAGCCCTTTGCTTCTTGACTTGGACTTTTGGGACGAGGGGGAAAGGACTTGAAGGAGTCAGATCAATGATAAAAGCACCCACTCCCAGACCAGGAAATGGTCTGGCCCTCCTCCCACAGCTCCTCCATGGGCTGGGGTGCTTCCTCTTTCCTCCTCAGCCCCTCCCAGGGTAGCTTCAGGGACCCCACGGAGTCAGACACCCTCTCCCAGGGAAATGAGCTCACTGGCTGCATGCTAGCAGATGTGAGGCGTCTGTGTGGTCTTTCCTAACAGCTGTTCAGAATTCCTTTCCCCTGAAAGTTTCCATTCTGTGGTGGTGGGGGGGGGAGGCGAGAAAGAATGTGCTCTCTCCACCCTGTTTGGGAGCTGCTCACTCCTCTGCAATCTCAGGGTTTCTGAGACCCTGTACATGCTGGGAGATGTCATAAATGAGTTTATTTTATTCCAGATGTATGACTCCAGGATGTCCGATTCGGATTATGCATGTGGCACTGTCACACTGACAGACACATATATGCACACGCACATGCACACGTGCACACACACACACACACACCAGAGACGAAGACTGCTCCTGCACAGGAATTTCTCAGTGTGACACCAAGTAATGGGTCCTCAGGCAGCTGGAGACCCACAGTTGTCCTGTTGGAGGACCAGGGGACAGAAGCCGGTCCTGCTGGACTTGCCTGGCCAGAAGAGGCCTTGTGGTGTGGGAGGAGGACAAGATCAGGGCTGCGCGCTAACTTGATGCAGGCCGGGGCTCCTTGGGAGGTGAGAGGAGTCTGTGTTGCTTCCACTGCGTCTGCAGCTGTGCAGAGGTTCCCCCACCCCAGTGCCCAATGGGGCCCGGGCTGTGGAAGCCCACGCAGGACCTGCCGGCCTCTTCCCCTCTCTAGACAAGCCCAAGGCCATTGGCTCAGTTTCGCATTTGCAAACCCTACCCAAGAAGGATTCCAGAACCTTTGGTGAGTTATTCTGGAGTTTTATGGCCCCAGTAACTGACAGACCTTTCTCCATATTTGCTTTTATTCTGCTTGGCACCTCATGGCCCACAACAGGAAAGCAAACCTTAGTTTCAGGGATGCCGGCCCTAAGCCCTGGCTGTGTGTCAGGCTCCACAGAGTCCCTGGACCTCTGCTTCAGGACACGCACAGGATCAGCAAACATTCAGGCCTGATGTCCCAAAGTCTGGTTTAAAACACAGGCCAAAAGAATTGCAAGACACAGTTATTAACTCTTGCTTTTAATTAACATACGTTAAAAGATAAATAGCTATATGGGAAACGGCCAGCACGGTACAGAATCCTTGGGCGGATTTGAGAATGCATTAACTGGTGCTGCCCAAGGCAGCATCTGGGACTGACACGAAGGAAAAAAAAGTCCCCAGCAGGGTGTCCACACCAGAGGCCCCTGGTCACCCACTCACTCGTGGGCAACTGAGCAAAGGGCACGTTGTGAGCCCAGAGTTGGTCTTCGGCTGCCAGGACACATTAAGAAGAGGGAGACCGGCTGGCATGACTGAAGAGCTGTTCATGTTCCTAGTTTGTCCCCAAGTGTTGGGACACGGCCTGGAGTCATTTGCCTGCTCTGTGCCACGCAGCAGCTGCAGGAGCAGCAGCAGCAGGAACAAGGACATCTCACTCCAGCAGGCTGTGCACAGGTCCCACCCACCGTGCTGCGTGCTCAGCGGTGATAGGCGAGGACGGGCCATGGCTGTGCCCTGTGCCGAGGGCCACAGTCAGTTTCAGAGCAAGGATCATTGTAATGACTGCCTCGCACTCTTTCCCCGTTGGGGAGAGGGAGGTGGTGGGCTCGTGCGTAAGGTTGGCAGAAAAATCAGGCACGTGTGCTGGGAAATGGGTAGTGTCTTCTGTTGTTGGGTGACTGGAAAGGGGCCAGTGGCGTCTGTGTCCTATACAGCCTTTTCCTTTCACTGGGGGTACTTCCAACTCTGTTAAACTCCACCCCCAAAATCCTGAGGAAAGACATTTTGTCATCTAGATGAGAATCAGAAGCACAGGGACAAAAGCTCCCGCACACTTGCACGACCTGCTGCGATCACAGGCTGAGCCGGGCAGGCCCTGTGGGCTCAGGGTCTTCCCTCCCTGCCCCACCAGCAGGCTTCCCGTCCCCAGGGCAGTTTTCCCACTGTGCAACTCAGAAGACTCCCCCCCCACCCCAGCTCAACCTGCTAGTCTCACCGTGGGCTAGCCTGGAGCTGTCTGAAAGGCCGCAGGACTTCTCAGTTCTCTCTTGATCTAGAGCTGTGTCCTGTCTCTACGAGGACTGATGTCTCCTCGCTGTAAAGCCATTGGGAGAGCTACCTTTCTTGCCTCTTTTCATGTGGTCAGGACATGAACACCAAACATCTGAACAGTATTATTCCACTAGGTTAAATGAGCAGACACTTACCGTGCACTGGGCCCTACTAAAAACAGCTTCTGAGTCATGCCCAGTGGCCACCTCCAGCCCCACGTTCATCTGCTGAAGCCATCAGTGAATGGATCCACTGATGAATATGGTGTCCTTGTGACTCGGTCAACTTCCCCACGAAAACTGGGACATTCCTGAGCAATACTAGATCAGGAGTGGGCCCTGTAGTTTCCATATGTCCTCCGGGGTCCCTGCCCTCAGGCAGAGCCAAGCCCAGTGGGGGAAGTACCCAAACAAAGCACATTCAGGCTCATCCCAGGCACCTCGAAGCCTTCGGCCCAGCATCTCCTTGCTCTGGGGATAGGAAGGCAGGTCCCTGAGCTGAGCAGGATGGGGAGGTGCCAGTGCATCAGGAGGCTCACAGTGGCGGGGTGGGGTGGGTGGCAGGGCCTGCTGGGCTCCAGGCCCACCCAGGTCCTCTTGTCCAGAACAGACAGGTTCCCAGAGACAGGCGTGTCCAGGCAGAAAGAAGATGAAGAGACTTATTTTCCTCCCTGAGGCAGAGCCCAAGCCTCAGCCCCACAGTACCGCAGTGTGAGAGCAGAGAGCAACAGTCACCGCCTGTGTGCTGGGCCGGTGAAAGGGAGCGTGCTTTTCGCAGAGGCTCCAGTCTCTGTTTGTGCAGACAGCATGGAATCCGTTCAAGCCATGACTGTGCAGCATCGGCCATCTCCCTCCAGGAAAATCTGTGCCGTGTGAGGAACAGGCTAGCGCGGTCGGCCAGCAGGGAGGCAGGGCTGGGGGCACTGTGCCCGTCATGGTGCCCAAGCCACTGAGAGCCAGAAAGGTCCAGACCTCCAGCTAAGAGAGACTGCCCCTGGCTACAGGGAGGGAGGGGGGCTTTCAGAGACCCCATTTCTCCATCTGTGATCCAGAGGTGAACCAATCACCTCCAAGCCGAAAGACTGAGGTCACGGAGGGACAAGTCTCAAACACACGTTTGGCTGGGTGCTTCTGTCTGTGCGGGAGTCAGGCCTGCCACCGTCTGGGCTGGTGCTATCTCGTTAAGGCTGCTGTTGGGTAGATAGTCACTCTGCCTGAGTTGATCCAAAGTCCTCCCTGCCTCTGTCCAGTTTGTTCCCCAGCACAGCATCCCCTGCATGGCCTGCTCCCCAGAACAGTGGCCACGCCTCATTACACCCCATTATACCCCTCTGTTCCTCCACTGGCCCTGCAGCCCCCACTACAGCCCCACCCCCACACGCCCCCAAAAGCACTGCCAGCCTCTCCCTCCACTGTCTGAACCTCACTTAAGTCTGAAATGAAGTGAAATGTATAGAACAGAGCTGTTAGTGTTTGAGTATCTTTCAGATTCCTTGAAGGAACGGTGCGTGGCGTTGTGGACCCATTAGCAGATAGGAAGGATGGGGGAAAGGGGAGGGATGGAAGAAGAGACAGCTGGCAGGAGGCAAGAAAAAAGCAACCTGGAATCAGTCATTGTTTGAAAACCGTACTGTGGAGTGAGATGATTTCTGACTCTCCCCCAGCACTGCCTTCCAGTGTGGACAGACCCTTTAGTGAGCCTTGCGCTTTCAGAGGTGCTTTGGACTTGGCGGTGCATACTTGAACATGTGAACCATCCTAGGTACTTTGGTAAATTCTTTTTCTTTTTTTGAGACAAGGTCTTATTCCATAGCCCAGGCTGTTCTTGAACTCATGGCAATCCTCCTGCCTCTGCTTCCTGAGTGCTGGGATTATAGGTGTGTGTTTCCATGGGTGGCAGTAAAGTTTGTTTTTATTCCCTGATTTTCATAAAAAATGCTTCCCAGAGCCTACTCTCTGACAGGGACCTCACTGAAAATCAGAACCTCTGACGTGGAGCCCAGGTTGGCTTTGTTCCCAGGGAGCTCAGAGACTACCAGGATAAGGCTGACCTGCACCCTAACGGCACATCAGTGCCAGAACCTGTGTGCGGTGAGAGAGGGAGGGGGATTCTCACCTCCAGCTTTCAGAGCTATGAAAGCGGGACTTTCCCGGCCAAAGGTCTGGGGAGGAGTTGCTAGTCTGCTTGTCTCCTGCCAGGGAAGGCTCGCCTTGGAAACTGGAGAGCCTCGGACTCAGGCCCATGATGAAGTGTCTCTAAACTGGGTCAGGGACAAAAGCGAAGGACAGGCAATACCATAAATAACGAACTTATAGGGTAGAAGGTGTCAGCCCAAGAGCCTCAGTGGCTCTCTGCAAGGGAGAGGGAACCAAGAACGTGGGGACAACAAGAGGTTTTGGAAGACTTCAGTATCAACCCACTGATGAATTATTTAGGCCAGTGCTCATCTAGAATCTTGTGACCACGACTTCTGAATTCTCCAACTCCATTCTCCTGGTCTCCCCTGTCCTGTAGGTAGATGCCCTGAGCGAGTGCGTTGATCACGATACTCCTGTTTATACAAACCTCAGCAGTTTTGCCGAGAAAAGATAAATGATTCAGACAAACATCCGAAGCCATTTGAACTGCGTCCTGTGTTCACAGCCCTCCCACTGACTCTGAGAAACACTGAGGCCTGAGGATTATTCTTGTCCAGTTTATTTCTGCTACAACGACATCTTCTACAGAAGATGAGTGTGTTACAAGGGACACATGTGCCAGACCCTTACAACCACATCTGTGTGCCGCGTAGCTCAGTCTAGCCCTCGGTGGGTGATCAGAAAGCATGTAAAGGTAGAATAGGGGAGTAGAAAAGAATTAGATAATCACCATGTGCATTTGTTTTAAATCTCACTTAGAGGGCCCAGTTGCTAAAAGCAACATCAACACAGAACACGGGAAGGTGCTGGACTTTTCCACCTTTAGGCCACTTAAGACCCAGACCTTGCTCAGGGCCAGAGACTTGCTTCATGTCTCCCCCTCTCCCCTCAGTCCTGCCTGAGTTCCTCTCCTCTTGTGCTGGGGACCTTTGAGTCCTTCCCTCTCTAGCATTCTTTGCTTGCTCATCCACAAGGCGTGGAGTGGCTTGATCAGACAGGTCTTTTTACAGCTTGATTTTATAAACAGATGCAGAGACATAATGCAATGACTCCACAAGACCAATGCTCAGGGACCTGCAGCAACTGTGTTGTGCGCTGTCCTGACATACTGCGTGACCTTGGGGCCGCCACTTGCCCTCTCTGTGTCTCAGTCCCCCAACGTGGCATCATAATATCGACCGCTGCCCAGCAGTGCCCAGAGCATGCGTAAATTATTCTCCCAAACACTGAGCTCGTGGGACAAAGGTGCTATGTTAACACACAGTACCCCTCTTCCTCTTCTTCTTCTTCTTCTTCTTCTCCTTAGTATTATTCAGACCCAGATGGCATTATTATTGCTGTTGATTGACAGCCCCGCACAGCCCATTCACGGGTGTCAGGGAGCCAGGCGGTAGTTAACACAAGCAAAGCCCGTGTTTGAAACAAAGCCCGAGGGACACTCCAGTAGTGTGGGCCTCGGGTGCTATTAGAGTCGAGCAGCTGCGGTGGCAGTGCGGAGGGACAGGGCAAGGCAGGAGCACAAAGAGGGGAGAGTGGGTCTTGACACTGATCATATAATCGTGCTGGGCTTTTATAGACACTGGGAGGCCTCAAACAGAATAAACGCTTGAACTTTACCCACGGTTTACAGGCAGCGGCTGTAAAGGTCTTTGTTGCTGTGGCTGCCATGTTAATGACCCAGCTTGGGGGCGCTGCCGCTGCCGCCACCGCCGCCGGCCGCTTCTTCCAAAGAAAACAAATCAAAGTGAGTAACTCTATGTCCAGCAATGAGTTTTCCATTATATAAAAATAAGTATAAATCTTTCTCAGCTGGGCGGCCACACTGCTGTGCGGAGGCTGGTGAGGGTCAAGGTGCTGGACACTTTGAACCCCGCGGGCCAGCACATCAGAAAGAGGCCCGTTCCTTCTGCTAATTATAAAATGAACAGATAAAAACACTCGTGGTGTCTGCCCTAAAAGAGTGGAAGGGTGGCGGCTGGGACGCTGGGAGACTGCCTGGATCTGTCCTGTCTCCTTTCCCACTCTGCCAAGCGGGTCGGACCCTTGCTGACCTTGTGCTCAGGACATTGACCTCTGGTCCAGGACACGCCTCTGAGTCGGAGGAGTGCAGGCAGGCAGGGTGGTATCTCAGACATGCACAGTGGTGCCACAACGGGTAAGAAATTCACTGCCCGTAAATATTGTGATCATCTCAGAGATGATTATGGCAGTTGTTGGCAGCCATGGGAGGCTGAGAAGCAGAAAAAGCACCTCTTCGGGGGCCTTGGGCAGATGCCTGAGGAGCACGGGCTAATGTGTGGGTTGGGTGCCAGGTGAGGAGGGCAGCACATGAGACCCATGAGCTGGACAAGAAGAGGGCATACCCCGAGGGAGCCGGGCCACGGCCATGCTGACAGGAGCAAAGGACAGTCTGTACGAAGGGGATGAGGCTGGACACCCTCCAGGGAGGGCGGTCAAAGGAGGTGGGGCCTTCCTGAGCCAGCTGCTCGTCTGAGACCCTGTCCTCTCCCTGGCTGTCCTTAAGATCTGCAGGAAGTTCCCAGGGTGCTGCTTGTGTGTGGCACTCTCCTCTCTAAAACAGAGGCTCCTGATCCCAGCAAAAAAATATTTACCCAAACACCTCGTATTTTCTCATACTTCTCCTCACCAAACCCCACTGGACCTGATTAACTCTGCTTTGCAACCATGTGAGACCCACAGTTGTCCACCTACCTATGCCTTCAGTCTACACTGCAGAAACCCCTTGTTCCAGCTTCCAGAATCCGTGCCTCATGTTCTATGTGCTGCTTAGCCCGGGCCTCGTTCCTCGAAAGTCTAGTGCCAAAGCCCGACAGACTGGGCTGACAGCCAGGTCCAAGGACACCCAGGTGTGTAGGGCAGGTGGCCTGGGAGGAGGCCAGGGTCATGGGGCAGGTGTTGGGAGGAGACAGCTGGGTAGCCCCTCAAGAGGGCAGAATGGATGAGCTGAAACTTGAAAGCCAGATGGAGTTCCATGCGGAAGAGAAGGAGGAGGCTAATGCGAAGAATTACCATGGTCCCACGCATAGATGGCTTGGGTAAGAGAAAAGCCAGAGAAGGACTGGCTCAGCGCAAAACCAGGGAGGAAGCAGGGCCAGCTCTCGGAATGACGCATGGCCAGAGGACAGCACACAGAGGGAGACAGCTGAGGCTGAGGCTGAGAGGCAGCAGGTCAGATCACAAAAGGCCTGCTGAGCCTGTTAGGAGTGCAGTCTTGACTCCTGGCTTTAAGCACAGCGATGGGTTAAGGTCAAAGTGGATTCACTCAGGTTGAGGAGAAACGACAGGATGATGTGTCAGGGGTGTGTTTGTGTGGGCAGAGGCCTTGGAGTTAGGAAGCTGTTGCTTTCTCCAGGGCAAGAGAGGGCTGTCCTGCATGAGCCCAGAATAGAGACAGAGAGGACACATGGTATCACCCAGAGTGGTAGAGCCACGGCAGGAGAGAGCTGAGGCAGAGCAAAGAAGCAGTCTGATTCACTCTCTCCTCTGACAGACTTTGGAAGGTCGCTTCAAACTGCACCCTGAGTGTGCCTGCTTCCATACTACACCTCCTCGCACATCCACCCCGCCTCCAGCCCCTAGCTCTTCCTCCCCTCTGGTCTTCCTGTTTCCTCTCCTTCAGATCTCTTTTTGGCTCTTGCCATTTGCTTCTCTGTCCAGTCTCATGCTTTCTCTAGCTTGACTCTGCCTGGGAATGGGGGCTGGTCCCAGGTTGTAGGGGATGAGCTGGCTACTGGGCTCTTGCTGGGCGGTGGCCTGAGAGATGAGAGAACAATGACCCTGAGAAGAAAGATGAGGGACACTGGGCCAGCGAGGAGAGAAATCCGGAGAGATGAAGTCAGGTGAAGATTTAGGACAGAAATAAGATACTTCTTCACTGAAATAGTCACTGGGAGAACATTAATGAGGACCTTGAAGACCCTCCCACTTCTTTGTCCTAAATTTTGAAGGTAGGTGTGTGTTCGTGTTTGTGCATGTGTGCACGCGTGTAAATGTACAAAAGAGAATGTAATCCTTTAAAAAGGCTTGAGGGAGCTGTGCTTCCTCCTCCTCATTCTGCCACAAAATCCTCCCATGGAGTTGAAGAAACGACTTCTAGTTCCAGAACCTTCTGGAAACCAGATGGGGTTTCCAAGGAACCACAAAGAGCCATTCGTGTAGTGTGGTCAATGGGGCACCCTCTGAGGGGATGTGGGGAACTCTTCTCTCTCTCTCTCTGCTTCCTAACCACTCTAGGTGAGCAGCTTTGTTCTACTAAGTGCTCGCTGGTGTTACATTCTTCCCTATGCGACTGAAAGCAATGAGACCAAGTGACCCTGTTCTAAGCACTGTAAAACCATGAGCCAAGGAGACCTTTCCATCTCCCCTCTTATATTTGTCTCAACAAAGGCAGGCTGACTGGCGTGTGAACAGTAGAACACTGGAGCTATTTCTCTTACCTAATTGCATCCCTAAGCCTGTTAAGATGTCCTCTGTCCATTTCCTCTTTCTTTCCACCTTTCCCAATAACTGCTTTCCATAGAATTTTGATTCTTTCTCCAGATAAAATATTTGGTATCCCAAGAGGCCTGTTCGTTTGTTTTTAAAAACTGCATCAACTAGAACTTTTTTTAACTAACATTTTCTTTAAGCCCTTTCACAGACAGCCCCTCAATCTTTGCAGTGATTATATCGAAATTGCTTCCCAAGACCTTCAGAAGTTCTGGAAGAAAATTTTTCACCCTCTTCCCGGATGGACTGGAAACAGGCTTAACCGGCCTGGAGATGTGAACAGACAGGGGAAGTAAAATGCAGATGCAGGAAGTGAGAACTGAGCAGGGTGCTATGGGAATAGAAATCCTAAACACATGGAAATGACTTTGGGTCAGTGGGGAGCAAAGCTGAGAGGGCCCTGGAAAGAGTATTAATAATAATATTGCCATAGTTATTTTCTAGTTGCTGAGACACAATACCCAACACCACAAGTTAAAGGAGGAAAAGTGTATTCGTCTCACAGTGTGAGGAGGTTTCAGTCCATAGCTGGCTGCCACCAAGGTGTGGCTGCATGGTAGAGGGACAGCACAGAGGAGAAACAGTCCATGGCATGATAGGCAGGAAGCAGAGAGACTTCCTTCTTCTGTCCCTTTTTATTTCATCCAGGCTGCCACCCTATTTCCTGTTGCCATCCAAACCCAGGGTGGATCCTCCCTCTTCAGTACCTCTACACCCAGGTTGTGTAAACTGATCAGTGGACAGGTACAGCATTACAAACCCACGATACTATTACCTTTCAGAAGCCCCCCTTGTGGATGCATGAGACCTATGCGGACACCTAGATCTAATCCATAGCAAGTATATACAGTGTCTCGGAGGGACAGATGGCGGGATCCTGATGTGCCTTGAGAGGGTAGTCAGTCTACTCAGCATTAAAATGAAGGAAAATGTGACTGGAAACTAGAGAGAGGAGGATCCATTATGAAGTGGTAGAAAGTCTAACAACACTCTTGCCTGTGGTTACACGGAAAGCAAAAAATGTACGTAAGGACCAGGTGATCTACATAAGGAGATTCCCAGGCATGCTTAATGGTAGCTCTGGTTTCTTCTGGCTGTTTATATTAAAGTTCTAAGAGTGTGGGATAAGTTCAAGGAAAGACCTTGTTAAATATAAAGGAGGCAGAACATGCAGAGTTTGGAAATTCCCTGAATCTCCAGATAGGAAAAAATGTGAATAGGAAAATGATTCTGGGGAAAAATAAAATTTGAAGAATGACCAGAACAACTTGATCTAAAGATAAAATTACAAACATGACTTTTAAGACCTTTTAAGACCTTGGAAAGAGTTGAGGTGATGCCTCGAGAACTGCCCCGCCAAAGCAAAAACAACAAAACTAAACAAAGCAAAAATAGCAGCAAAGCCCAGGACTTTTAAGAATCCTGGGAAGCTTCAACAGAAGCCCAAGTGACAGATGGCTTCTCACCAAGAGACACTGGTGCGACTTTTCAGAAGTGTGAACTACAGTAATATTCACAGAAAGCTCCCCGGCTTTTTAAGAGAACTTCACAAACAATTTTAACTAAAAGAAAGTGGGAAACTACCACTTTTTAAAAAGGCCTTTACATCCTTAAACTGGAACAGGCAGAGACCAGTCTGAGAAACCTTCTCAGTTTTATGTGTGGAAACCCTCATGGACAAAAAGGGCTGACACAGAGGAAAGGGCCTGAGGCACTGTGATGAGCCTCAGGACTCTGTCTCCTTTCTCTGGGCCTCTCTCTCCCCTCTGAATGCAGCCTGCCCCGCTGCATGCTGGGTGTGGAGGACAGATTCCACCCTCCTGCACTCACAGGCTTCAGGTACAGAGGGCTCTACCTGAGCAGTGGTGTCCATCTGTGGACAGGACGCCTTCACTCTGCCTGAAACCATCTTCCTTCACTTGCCCAACCGGTTAGGCCCTGATCACGTGCTAAGATTTAGATCAGAAAAATCAACGCTTTGTGAAGACTTCCCTGTTTCAAGAGCTATTCTATAGCCATGTCTTCTGTCTTCATGTCAGGCTTATCATGGCCCTTGTCACCCTGAACTGAAATGGTTTACATATTTGTTTGTTTTCCCCACAGCCTGTGAGTTCATCCAAAAAAGCCTAAAAAGCAAAAAGGAACTGTCTTAACACTTTTTTTATTCATCCAAAATCATTGCAAAAGTAACATAGGTGCTCAATATCTAATGGAAAACAAATAAATGTGAGGCTGAAGATCATATAAATATTTGATAAAGGAGAGTAAATTAATACAATCTAAATGATATTTTTGAAAATTCCTAGACCTCAAGAGTCTATGAGACTTAGTTTTTTTTTTTTTTTTTTTTTTTACATAGGGTTTATGTAGTTCATGCTGGCCTCAAACTTACTATATAGCCCAGACTGGCCTCTAACTTGCAGCAACCTCCTGCCTCAGCCTCCCACATGCTCAGATTACAGAGGCCCAGACCGGAGGTCTGATAGGTGAATGTGGGACTGGGATTCTTTCTGGTCATTGTCTGATGTTTGGGAAATCAGAGTGTACTTATTATATGGTAAGGCAGCTATTACCAAAATAATAAGTGGTTTCACTTCTTTGGGAAATGCTGGGTGCTTATTCTTCCTGACATACTAAAACATATTACTGCATACGAAGGGAACCAGTAACTCTGGAACTGGAACACCAAATGCCTAGGAACTATTTCTGATGTAATCTTTTCTGTTGGAAAGAGTAGCCTGGAAACTTAAGCTCTGCGAGACCAGAGACTGTGTCTGTGTCACTGCAGCCCATGGTAAGCACTGAAACATCTTTTAATTGGTTGGTCGTTGGCATGTGGGAAGGAAGAAGAGGGTGCCTATGTGGAAACTTTTCTAGTGATACTTCAATGAGTAGGATGCTCTGTGAGTAGTGTGCACAGTATGCTGCTCTGATGACACCAGTGTAGGATCTCCAGTGCTGTGCCCCCATGTCTTTCCCCCCAAGTCTCCTCAATGTGAATAGATTCTGCTCTCCTCCTTGCTAGGAACTATCACTCCTGAGAGTTGGAGAACACCTGAGCCTCCTGCTGTCACAGAAATTTCCCTCTGAATACCAGAGAGCCATCTTGCAGAGGGGGACGATTCATATTGTACTTTAAAAATAGTATTAAAATCGGGCGTGGTGGCTCACGCCTGTAATCCCAGCACTCAGGAGGCAGAGGGAGGAGGATTGCTAAGTTGGAGGTTTGCCTGGGCTCCATAGTGAGCTCAGGGCTAGCCTGAACTACATAGCGAGATCCTGTCTCAAAAAAAAAAAAATAGTATTAAAGCCAGGGACTTAGCTCAAGTGGTACCACACCTACCTTGGAAGCACAAGGGCCTGAGTTCAATCCCTGGTACCACATTCACACACACACACATAAAATTATTAAACTGATTGACTTTCTGCTCTTTTTCCTGTGCAAATCTCCTAGTTGAGATCTAAGGATGTTCACAAACATGCACAGCCTGAACAACACAGAACTCACACAGAGCCAATGTGGGTCTCACTCTCAGGGTGTATTTTAGGCAGCAGCTCCTGATCTTCTGGCTTTATGGAAAACAATTTTTCCACAGACCAGGGCCAGGAGGGGATGGTTCAGTCACGTTAAATTTAATATGCACTTTATTTGTAACAAATACATTTGTAACAAAAGTTATACAACTCAAACGTGTCTGCTAATGTCAGTCTACATTTGCATCTGCTCCCCCTTGCTAGCATCACTGTCTCAGCTCTACCTCAGACTATCAGCCATTAGACTCCTAAGGAGCACACAGCCTAGATCCCAGATATGCATGGTTCACAGCAGAGTTCCTGCTCCTAGGAGAAGCTAATGCCCAAGGATCTGACAGGGGAGCTCAGGCAGTAATGTGAGGGGTGGAAGTGTAACTACTCCCTTGCTATTGTCCCATCCTTCTGAGTGGCCACACTCCTCAGGCCATGGACTGGTTCCAATCAATGCCATGGAGTTGATGACCCTGTTTTAAAATACAAAATCTCTTCTCCAACTCCAAAAGTCCCCATAAGGACAAAGCTGCCACTAGCTACTATGCTGATGTGTGAAAAAGATATTCTTTCCTTCAGGAGGACGGAGCTCTCGGGCCAGGGGCATGGCCTGGCATGCAGAATACAGGCTGGGCTTACAATTTTGCTTGCTCTTGGCTTCAGGTCTGTTGTAGAAAACACTCAGTGTTCCACCGCTGTATGGAGTGGTGGTCCCATTCTGTATGGCTGGATGGCACACTGTTATTCCCTACAGGCACCCTGCATATTGGACGTACATGCAGCCTCCGCTGACCCCCCCCCACCTCCATCCTTCCTTACCAATAATATCCATCAGAAACTAGTAAAGAGGGAGCCTGAGGGAGAGGGAGCACCCTGGGGATCATGAGACCCAGGGAGGCAGGCTGGAAAGGTCACCCGAGGGCCCCAGACTGCACAGGGAGAGAGACGATCCTAGAGGAGGAAAACTTACTTAGCTGGCAGTTCTGCTCAAATCTGTGCTTAGCTGTGGGGAGGGCAGTCCAGGCGTCCAGTTTTGAAAGCTTCGTTTCCCAGTGCCAGTGGAGGGCACCTGCTCCTTGGGGTTCTCCTGCAAGTCCTGCCTGAGCGTCTGCCTGGGCTGGCAGGTTCCCACTAAGGTTCCTCACAGCTCCAGCCTGACAGCAATCGATAGAGGGGAAGTGAGTGGGAGAGAGTGAGGGGAAGGAGCACCAGCAAGTCATCCAATTCTACAGGAAGATTTTGGCTCTGGAAGTCTAACTTTTTCAAATATTTTCTGAAGGATCTGCAACATCTCTGGTCCTGGGGACTGACCTGAGGACGAGGTAACTGGGGAAAGCTTTCTGGGCTCTGGGGCAATAGCAAAGCTGCAACCTTCACTCCTGGGGTATGAAGTTAACCGTGGGTTGTGGGGTGGCTCGGGGTGCAGGGACCGAGGCCAACTGGTGCTGCTGCCCTTTGTACTGTGGCTGTTGTATTGTAGAGGATGCCCTGCATCCCTGCTGACTCCATCTCCTTAGGACGGAACAAAATGGTGTGGGAGAGGATTTATCCCAGGTAATATTGACACACAAACATTCAGTGCTTTGTCCGTGAAGGATTTTCTCCTACTGTCAAAAAAAATCAGATTATCTACCAGACCAAAGTGGTTCTGAGGAGAGAGAAATCTGAGCATCATGAATCCTGAGGGCCACCCTTCCTGCTGTGAGGTAAGTGACCACATGAGAAGAAAGGGCAGTTCGCTAACTAGGGATCTTAGCCAAGGGGAGCTGGAATTGATTCCGTTGTTGATGGTCTAAATTCTATGCCCTTTCGGAGGCTAGTCCTGGACTCAGAAAATAACATTTTGGAAAATAACATTGATCAAAGTAACTAACAACTCTCTGTTCAATGTAATTATATGACATAAAGCTCTCATCTTGGATTAAGAATATGGGGAAATCAATGATTTGTAGAATTTTAGATTTTTGGTAAATCACCAAGGAGAAATCACACATAAGTTCCATTTCCAAATAACTGCTAGAAACAGAGAGTAAAGTTCTGCAGTAAAGAGGGAGGATGACTTCTGAGCTCACTCACACTTCCTGTCTGTCCCATGTGTGACTCTGCCCAGGGGTCTCCTGTGTGGTCGGACAGGCCCTCCCAGGTGATCAGCCAGCAGGGGTGGGGAGGCTTCGGGCTCTGGAAAGGGGCCCCAGGTCCAGCACCAGAGGTGGCCAGTTCTCCGCACTTTGCTTGCTGGATACTTGTCAGAATGGTTTTAATTTTTCTCCTCAGAGGAGACAGATTTGAAATGAATTTCAGATGCTTTCAGAACAAAAATGCTACCCAGTTGCCTTTCAGTCTTTGTCCTAGCTCTGAACTGAGCTGGAGGCAAAGAAAGTGCAAGTAGCTTTCCCCAGAATGAAAACCCTTTTGTTTCTCCCATGTCACAGAGCTTCCGTTTGGTGCCTGGAGAGGAAACGGTACCCTGAAGGCTTCCAGAAAATGTGGACAATTAGACCAGTACTGCTGCTCGTGGAACATCCCATTTGCTACCATTTTCCTTGACAAGTTACCTTCTCCTTGTAAAAAATGAACTAAAAATGTAACCTGTCTCCTGAGACAGAATCTTCACCTACAGAAAGATTTACAGATGTTAGTTTTTGAACTTACAAGAGCTTGAAGTAATTAAGTTTTTTTCATCAGATTGTAACTTTTTCTAGAAACAACAAATAGAGCTTATGCTAACGTTCTCTGCCACTCTCTTTTAAAACATACAGTGCCACGAAACTGAGGAAGGAAATGAGACTGTTTGCCCTGTCCTGCCTCACTAGTTGTAAAAACCACAAAATATATATTGAGTTATCTCAATTGCCTTCACGCAGAGTTAGCTTAATGGCCACAATGTAAGATAAACTTCATGGAATAAAACATCTAAATTTGGTGAGTAAACATAGTACATTAGGCTCCAGGTGTGGTGGCACACAACTGTAACCTCAGCACTGAGGAGGCTGAGGCAGAAGGATCACTGTGAGCTCCAGGCCAGCCCGAGCTACTTAGTGACTTCAGGTCCAGCCCCAGTGACACAGCAAGACTGTGTCTCAAAAAACAAATAGACAGATCGACACATCAACACACAGCAACTGAGCGCTGAGGTAACAGTACCTGATACACCACGTGACCTGCATGTTCCCTCTCTCGTATTCACCATGTGACCCACCCATGCTTCATTCATCTGTGCCCTGGGGCAGTCCTGTTGCCAGTGAAGAGCCATGAGACTGTTTTCAGGAAGCCACCGGCCTGGCAGAGAAGGCTGTATGTACTGAATCCACAATTCGATGACATAGCAGAAGAGAAAATGGAGCAGAGAGGAATATGAAAGACCATGCAGGGACTTAACAACACTGTCTTTGCACTTAGGAGGACGAATGACCTATATTTCCACTGGGAAGTCTGCTCCAGATCCTCCAGGACCGCCAGCTGAAGTCAAAGTCTTGTAGGTGGGAGGTGCCGTAGGAGAGCTGCCTGGCAGAGGGAACAGTGTGCCAGCAGCGTCTTCCCTCAGCACCTGCCCTGGAGGCAGAACCTCCTAAGACACCAAAATCTGCACATACACAGCTGCTTATGTATAACAGAGGGAGGGCCCAGATCTCAGGTCATCTCCAGGTGACCCCTCACACTTAATGCAACATACATTTCAAGCACAGAGCTTTTACTGTTTAGGAAACAATGACAAGAGAAATGTCTGGTTATTCAGTAAACACACAATTTAAAAAGAATATTTTTGACCCAAGTCTGGCTGACCCCATGGAGGTAGGACCCGTGAGGAAAGGAGCAGCTTCCCCAGAAGAGGGAAATACTTGGTGGATTCCAGGAGCAGGTGCTCACTGAGGCGAGGGGGAGGGCGGGGTGTCCAGGGTGTAGTGGGAAGTGGATCTGCAGTGGTGAGACCTTGCATGCCAGCCTTAGGGGGTAATATATATATATATATATATATATATATATATACACACACACACACACACACGCACATATATATATATATATTTTTTTTTTGAGACAGGGTCTCACTTTGTAGTTCAGGCTGGCTCTCAGCTCACTATGTAGCCCAGGTAAGCCTCGAACTCAGCAATCCTCCTGCCTCTGCCTCCCGAGTGCTGGGATTATAGCGTGAGCCACCATGCCCAGCACTATGGTATGTGGTATTGATTGCTGGTGGGCATGAGTCACCACGTCCAGCATTGTATGTTGTTACCAGGATCGAACTCAGGACCTTGCGCTTGCGAGGCAGGTGCTGGAACTACTGAGCTAAATCTCCAGCCCGGAATATATATATTTTTAAAAATTTAAAAAAAATATTTCTTGGAGACAGGGTCTCGCTTTGTAGTTCATACTGGCCCTGAGCTCACTATGTAGCCCAGACAAACCTCAAACTCACAGCAATCCTCCCCTCTCTGCCTCCCAAGTGCTGGGATTACAGGCGTGAGCCACCGTGCCCAGCACTGTGTTACGTGGTACCGAAGAGTGAACTCTGAATTTTGCACTTGCCAGGCAGATGAAGGAACCATTGAGCTAAATCCCCAGCCCTGGGGATTAATATTTTAAGAATGAGGAAAAATGCATAAAACAGACCTACTATCATGTTTGTTTCCCCTAATTTTTATTTATTTTATTTAATTTTTTGCCAGGGGTAGATCCAGGGCCTCACACGTGGGAGGCGCGAGTCCCATTCCCAGGTTAGTTCCCCTGAATTTTGTATATCTATACATCTCTTATACTTTAAATACAAAGCAATGAAATACAAAGTATAAAATGAGGGAAGCAACCACCAAATATAATACAGCTAAACTCAAACATCTCTACTGATCACTGCAAGCATTAGTCCCCACTAATAAGAAGCCCTGGGCTGGGCGCTCTGGAAGTAGGTTGCTTTGGAAGGAGCTGGGTCCTCTGGACTCATGGAGACTGAGAGTCCACACAGAGGTGATGAAAGCAGACCAAGTCTACATCCAGGAAGCTAGAAGTGCAAGATACAGCCCTCTAAGCAGGAGCTCAGAGCCGACTTAAAACAGCTCCCAGCCCCTCTGGGGCAGGACTCCAGCAAAACACAGTGATGCCTGGTCCATGGCCAGGGCACAGGATGGAAGCATCCTCAAAGCTTCTCAACTTGCATAAAGAGGGAGGGAAGGAGGGAAGAAGGGAGAGAGAGAGAGAGAGAGACAGAGAGAGAGAGAGAGAGAGAGAGAGAGAGAGAGAGAGAGAGACAGAGACAGAGAGAGACAGAGAGAGAGAGAATTTCCTCATAAAATTTTCCTACGCAAAATAAGCCTGTACAGTTTGCAAATATATGTGGGAAACAAATGCTCAGAAAGAATCAGCAGCACAGCATGGAGGTACTCATGGTGCTGAGTACCCCAGCACCCTGGGAGGCTAAGAATTAAGTTCAAGCCCAGGCTGAACTTAAACTTGGATTGTGAGAATGCTTTCAGCCAATCAGGGCAGGGCCAGCTGGCTAAGGCAAAGGGACCCAAAGGACCCTGCCAAGCAAGTGGAGGCACAGACTGATGTAAGTGCATTGTCATCTCTCTCACTACTTTAACTCATGACATCAGTCTAATTGCAATCAAAGCTGGAATGAGGGTTTTTTCCCCCCAAAGGAACTTGAAAAGCTCATAGTAAAAGTAATATTCAAGAACAGAGGAGCCAAGAATAGCTAAGACAGTTTCATCTGTGGAAAGTAGAGGGCTCACACCAGCAGAGATCAAACCTGTTTGTAGACAGAGTAGCTTTGTGTAGCCCAGGGTGGACTTGAACTCACAGGGATCCTCCTGGCTCAGCCTCCTGTGTGCTGGCAAGACAGGTATATGCTAGCACGCACAGTAAAGCTATAATAGTTCAGTGGCTTGAGAACAGACCAGAACATAGTAGACTAACAGAAGATGACAAAGCCCAGAGGCAGGATCAGGCACACTTAGAAATTTGATTTACAATAAAAGTGGCCCTGAGGTCAGTATTTCTCAAACAGAAACAACAAAACCTAAGACCTTTTGATAAAAAATTTCACACACTGTTTCACACTCTCAGAATGAAGGCCAGGGTTGAATTAATGGATTGCTGACACATCTTTACTAATCAAGAGGTGTATTTAGGGACCGTTGTTTTCATCTTTATTTTCTAGTAATGTTTTGCCTCCGCTGCTTCAAAGCATGCTCAGTTCCCAACAAAGATTCCAGCACAGGCAGCAGCTTCTTCTCCCCAGTCCCTTCTTAACTGGGTTAAGAGTCTCCGTGGGAGGAGTAGGCAAGCCAGGAAGAATTTCAGTCAAGGAGCCGGCGTGATCAGATTGGTACTGCTGAGATCCCCAGGTAGCTAGAGGATGGGGTATAAAAGTAAAATAGCACATCATCCTGGCAAAAGGTTTTAAAACCCTAGTTGAAGATCTTCCACCCCCCTACTCCTCCACCCTCCCACCCACTCATCTGGGCTTTGTCATCTTCTGTTAGTCTACTATGTTCTGGTCTGTTCTGAATTATTAGCCAATGAATTATTAGAACTTTACTGTGCGTGCTAGCACATACCTGTCACGCCAGCACACAGGAGGCTGAGCCAGGAGGATCCCTGTGAGTTCAAGTCCACCCTGGGCTACACAAAGCTACCCTGTCTATAAACAAACAGGTTTGATCTCTGCTGGTGTGAGCCCTCTACTTTCCACAGACTAAACTGTCTTAGCTATTCTTGGCTTCTCTGTTCTTGAATATTACTTTTACTATGAGCTTTTCATAGATGAGAGCAGTAGCGGTCACACAGGGCTGGGAGACCAGAGCTGGGGACAAGGCTCTGCTGTCCTCACACTCGGCCTCGGCGGAGTGGGACAATGTCCACATCTGCTTCCCCAAGGTGTTACGAGAAATAAATCAGAAGGTCTACCTGAAAAAGCCTTCTCTGACACACGTCTGAGCTGAGAGCCAGGCGGAGTACAAAGATGGACACTGTACTTCTGGTTACAATGCTTACTTACCCTAGCAGGAAATTAATGGCATTGACTTCTCTGCTACTTACCTGCCATCGGTTTTATTTGTGTGCCAGATGAAAGGAGACCTCTTTTACACCACAAAAGAAACACCAAGTCTTCCAGCTGGAAAGAATGCTCCAGTCGTTACTCCAGCCTCCCACTTGAAGGAGGAGTCTCCCCTTCAGATCCTCACCCCACTCTATCCTTCCCAGGATGGAGACCCTCCTCCCTCACTGAGCAGCTGAGTCTGAGGCGGGGCAGCAGGGATTGTTACAAAAGGGGCCAAAGTCAGGGTCCCTTCAACCTCTTTCCCTTGCCTTGGTTCAGCCTCCTGAGAACCCGGGGTGAATTTGCTCATTTCTGCTAGACAGTTTTCCAAGAATCTCGAGGCAGCTGTCAGGGCCGTCCAGTCTGTACTCTTGGAATAAACATCCCGTTTCTCGAATTGGTGCCTCATGACACTGTCCCTAAGACCTTCTCTTTCTTCTGTCCTCATTGGGTTACTCAATGCTTTGTCATTATTCTCTTTAGCACCCGGTGCCTCTTTCCTCCTCCCACCTCTGAAGAAAAACAGCCTAAATATTTAAGAATGAGTCAATTTAAATAAAATAAGACATATCCATGGGATACTGAATTGTGTAACTATTAAAACCTTGTTTTCAAAGATACAAAATGACTCAAACAATTCAGGATATAACGTTGTTGTTGTTTTTTTTTGTTTTTTTTTTTTTTTTTTTTTTTTTTTTTTTTTTTTTTTTTTTTTTTTTTTTTGAGACAGGGTCTCACTTTGTAGTTCGGGCTGGCCCTGAGCTCACTTTGTAGCCCAGGCAAGCCTCGAACTCAGCAATCCTCCTGTCTCTGCCTCCCGAGTGCTGGGATTACAGGCGTGAGCCACCATGCCTATAATGTGGTATTGATTGCTGGTGGGCGTGAGTCACCACGCCCAGCATTGTACATGGTTACCGGGGATGAACTGAGGGCCTTGAGCTTGCGAGGCAGGCACCAGAACCATTGAGCTAAATTTCTGGCCCTATAATGATTTTTTTTAAAAGATGCAGAATATAAGCCATAACTAAATGCTAGTTTTAATCTAACTCTCCTTGTGCCACTATGAGGCACATAGAAAAGACTGGAAGGACACACACTGAAGTGGAAATAGCAGTTGTCTCTGATGTGGTCAGAGTGAGACAGTTTTTGTTTTCTTTATACCTTCCTGCACTTTAACGTTTTCTATACCAAATGTACACATTAAAGAAAGTACAGAAGCCCCTGGAGAATATGGGTGGGAAAGGCCATGTACTAGGGATGAACTGGGACCCTGAGATGCTGACATGCTCTCCCTTCACCCATCCCACTCCCATACATTCCACACCAAACATTAGGTTTTTGAGGACACTTGAAAACTTATTGGTCACGTGTAATCTTTTGTTCACTGAAGTCCTCGTGACTATTTTTTTTACATTATCTATTGTAAGGAGTTTGAATAAATGAAGTTTTGGGTTTTTTTTAAAACTGGAACAAAAAACTTTTTAAATTCCATTATGTTTATTTTGGCTTCTTGTTCAGGCAAATGGTATCCTATTTCTGTCAAGCAGCGTATTACTTAACTGCTTTATTTGTGTCAGTCCACATTAATGGGCTGGTATACTTTTCTTGTCATTGAAAGTTGTTTAATAGGACAGGGCTCAAAACAAGGGCCAGTGGTGTCTTGCTCTGCACCTCTTTTTGGATTGACTTGGCTCCATTAGCCAAGGATTTGGGGTACAAAGGTTTTCCCAGCTCCTCCTTCCCCCCCCCGTAGATCATTCAGTCCCAACCCATTCATCTTATGAAACATTTTGTCAAAAGCTTCACTGAGAGATTTACTGCCTCTGGGACAACCTTATGAGTTTTGGTTGTCTTTCCAAAAACAAAAGTCAAAACATAAAAATGATCGTATGATGCAGTTTATTTCATAGCTCTGGCTTCTTGGGACTGCCATTGCCTTTTCAAAGTGATTACAATCTGACTCTTAGAACGCCGCTTAGCATTCTCTGGGGAGTGAAGCTCAGCAGTACAGTTTCCCTTCTGGACAGCCATGGGTCCCTAACTCTTGTCCTGACTCCTAGGATCCTGAAAGATTCCTGACAATGGGTTTGTGATCCAGTTGATAAGCTCTTCACTACCCAGGGATATAATGGTCAGGCCCAGAGACCTGAGCATAGTAGAGAGCCCAGGTCTTTGGTGTTTGAGGAGCTCCATACCCAGGCCTACAGTGTCTTGTGGGCCATGTTTATCCCACCTTTTCTGTTTTTTTTTTTTTAGACAGGGTCTCGCTTTGTAGTTCAGGCTGGCTCTGAGCTCACTATGTAGCCCAGGCAAGCCTGGAACTCAGCAATCCTCCTGTTTCTGCCTCCCGAGTGCTGGGATTACAGGCGTGAGCCACCATGCCCGGCTTTTTTTTTTTTTTTTTTTTTTGGACAGGGTCTCTCTTTGTAGTTCAGGCTGGCCCTAAACTCACTATGTAGTGCAGGCAAACCTGGAACTCAGCAATCCTTCTGCCTCTGCCTCCTGAGTGCTGGGATTACAGGCGTGAGCCATCACTTCTGGCCCACCTTTTCGTTTTTGAAGATCATTCTCAGTGACAGGAGGATGGAAGTGAAGTGGGAGTTGAGTAACTCTGCTTTGGATCTGTCACCTGTGAGCGTTGCACCATCTACCCAGCACTGCCCCGGGCCTTCCCTGTGTCTCCTGCTCAGAATACACTTGTGCAAACTCTCTGCTGTTCCTGAGCATTTGCTGCAAGTCTGGGCTCACTCTGAGCCCAGCCCTGCTGTACATCCCACTACATGCCTGCACAGTCTGCATTTCTTCTCCAGTGATGCATTCCTCCCTCTCGCAAGGGCCCAGCAAAGATCTAGGTGTGTGGAAGCGGACACCTTCCCTTTGTTTCCTAGACAGGATCGCTGGAGACCATATTGTCAGATATTATCAGAGTTTGATTTTGGAAAGAACATGGCTTCAGTACATTCCCTATTTACTTATCCTTGGAAAAACACAACAGCACAACAAAAACCTGTAGGCCTGCCTCACGTCACAGCGGCCAATAAAGTCTGATTAGCAAATGGTAAGGGGTGTGTGTTTTCATCTCCTCGTGGTAAATTTTCCTAGAAAAACATGACAAATTGTTGTTGTTGCTTTAATGTTCCTTAGTTTGTTTTAGTTAAGAATGTGGAGGGACGGTTCTTTCCAACTCATTGTGCAATGATAAAGAGGAGAACTGAATATTAAGTACTGACTACATTACTGCCTTTAATCTTTTTATCAGTCCTGGAAGCACTGTCCTGATTTTAGAGATGGGAAAAAATGAAGCATAGGTTAAGTCATTTGAAATAATTTTGTCCGTGATACAGTAGAAAGGGCCGAGAGTCAAACCCAGGCACCGTGACTGGACTGTTTGTATTCTTTCTCCTACATTGTAGGTTGAGGGTAAGCAGTTTGGTCCAGAGGTCTGAACTGCTTGGAATCAACTGCCAACATTTAAAGTTCAGGAGACTTTACATCAAATTCTAGACCCCAGCTTTTCTGAAAATCTCAGGCCCTCCATTTCCCCCTTTGTAGCCACTGGCCAAGCTGAGAGCTGGTCCCACTGTCAGAGCACACTCCTTAGTTGCCCAGCCCCACTTCTTTCCTCCTCTATACTTCCGCTCGGTCTTGGTAGATATTTGAGTTTCCTGGGCCCAAGGCCGTGTGGATGATCCACTGTTTCTTCCTGATTTGCTAGAGTAAGACTCTGCCATACAGAAAAGAAGGGACCAAGGTTCTGAAAACCAGAGGTTTGTTTCCTATACGTGATTTAGCCTTGTTACTCTCCTAAAAGGATATTTCACCGAAATGTAAAAGCTTGCGAAGAGAGTGGGGCTGGTGTATTCATCTCATCCCTGGCCGCTTCCTTTTC